>JAPMOR010029689.1:238151-248632 GCA_026543865.1 Argiope aurantia
TATAATATAATTAATATATATTATATTATATTATATATATATAATATAATATATATTAATCTCATAGTTTACAAATCTTGTATTGAGTTTTTTCATCTATTTGAAGAACTTAAATTGCAATCTTGAGCAGAATTGTTTAACTGGTGAATTAATCGATTTGTTACATTAAAATCCTGTTAGGGAAAACTTGAGAAACAGATATAATAATTCTGAAAGATACTCTCATGAGAAAAATTACATTTCAGTTTGTATAGTATTTATACCTGTGCATAAGTTCATGTTTTAAATAAACTGTGATGTGATTATGTGTGATTTATGGCTTACATCAAAATATTTGCCTGCATTTGACCAACTAAATAGTGGATCTTCTATTGAATCAGGTCTGGAATTTTGTCCTCTTAAGTTGTCACTAATCCATTCCAAAAACAAATATTAACAACATGCCTCTATTTGGATTTCATACTTATAGTTGAATGTTTTATATAATAAATAATATGCTATATCATATAAGATGCCATGCTATATCATATAATATATATACAATAATGTTTGGGTATTGTCTCAATGACAGTAGGTGATATGCTACTTATATTAGGACAATCATTATTGAGAAAATTTGAATAGTTTGTCTACTAGAACTAATCAATAATAAATAAACATTTCATTCTCAGAATTTAAGTGAAAATTTATGTAGTTATTGATTCTCCATGTTTCTTGTGTAAATGAATGGTATTGTTCTAAATATTTGTTGATCTTGTATGTTGTTGGTATGGAATATTTGTTGTAACTGAATGATGGTTGGGTGTCAGTTTTGTAATAAAATTTTCTCTGATTGGAAACCAATTCAAATGAAATTTTCAGCATATGTTTACCTGATCTATGCCAAATTTTATGTTGGTTGTCCCATAAATTAACAAATAATTTTGGTGTTCAAAATTGCAAAGTTAAATCTATTGTTAAACTCCAGAATTAAACATGAATAGTATGTTTATTAAAAGTTGGTATCAACCATTTGTTAAGAAAGTGTTTTCAAATAATACAGGTGTGTAAAAATTATTTAAAAATCATTACATAATTCAATTTTTATTACTTCCATCTTTACATTTAACATTTAGAAAATATATAAAAAGAAGATGTATGTAAATAGTTTAATTTCTGAGCAATTTTAAGCTGATAATGAAATTTTTTGTCATTAAAATGCATTTTTAGAATTTATACAGATAAAAAAAAAGCATTAGACATGTAAAGCAAATATTTTTCTTGCAATTTTAAAAATTTAAGAATTTGAAATTTGGTTTGAAAAGAAATTTACAAAAGCTAATCACTGTTTTAATTTAATATTTGTTCTTATTTTCAATTATTCTACTATTAAAAACTTGAGGGTAGATTTAATTTTGCTTTTTATTCTTAATTTTAAAGATACTTTATTCCTTTTATAAACAGTGTTTTCAGATGTTATTTTTTTAACAACTGTATCAAAGATAATAGTTACAGTTATGTTAAACTCTCTTATCAAAGACAAATATCCTCTTATTAAAGATAATTTAAATGATCATTTAAGAATTCTTATGTTATAAACCTTCAATATGTACATTAAGGAATGAAGAATTTTAGTAAATTATAAATGATATAACTATTTTTAGAAATCAATCTAACCATGGCAATATGTTTCCATATAAAAATCTTAAAATATGTCAATTTCTAATCTTATCTATTCTTTTACAATAAGCATAGCATGTATTTATCACTTGTTGAAAATTGTTAATTTCCATTTCTACTGATAGTGAGACTGTTTCTATCTACATTTAATTGCATATAAATGATTGGAATAATTACCAAGTACTGATATGAAACATTGAAGAGCTAAACAAATAAAATAAAATATGTTGTAACATAATGGTTTTTTTTTCATTCTAATAAATGATCAATTATGCTTAGTAACCTAATAAGTAATGAAAAAGTTGCAAGACTAATCCCATATGTATTTTAACACTGGTTTTATTTTGTTAATTATATCACTTACTTCTTTCATCTAATTATAAAATTAGGCAGGGGTCATTTTAAAATTTTATTGTCAAATCAAAATTACTTCACTTGTCTCCAATGATCAACTTTTATTTGTGTGACCATTGACTTTGTAAAAATCTATCAGTTGACAATCCCATTATTCTGCTAATTCTTTATTTTTGAATCCCAGCCTATTTTCCACTGATAGTACACAAAACATATTATTGAGCATTGGCATTTGAGACTAGCTGAGAGATATGTGGTGGCAATGTGTCTTTGGAAACCCCCCTTCCTTTCAGAATATTATGACTAGGATTTCAGTTACTGCCTTGCCAGAGTATGTTAACTATCATGCAGAGTTTAGAGTGAAACAGGAACAAAAATGAAATTAATACAGTAGCTGCTGCTTAATGTCATTACTTCGGGATTTAAAAATTTTGATAATGTTGATTGATAACAACAACTAAATTGGGTAAAATCAGCTATATTTTTGTCATATTAAATGAGAATAAAAAATAAAATGTTTATTTCATATCTATCCATAATATTTTAAAAATGCTAATAAAAAATAAATATTGCTTATTATTTGTTATTGATGATGTATTTACATATTTTTCATGCCTTAATGTTTTTTAAAATTTGCCTGCATGCTTTCAAACACTCATTTCACCTGACAAATTTCGGATTCGTTAAAAGACTTGTTTTCTCAACACATTTGATTCTACTAGAATCATAAACTTTGATTATTTATTCTTACTAAACCAAACACGTGCATTTAAAAAAAAATTACAAAGAAGATGTTGTAAAATTTCCAACTGCTCTGCATTGTTGCAATGACTAATTTTAGGTAAATTTTCTTTATTGTTAAGATTTTAAACGATCAAATCAATTCTTTTTAAAAATCTATTTTTGCTTTAGTAATTGAATCACAGACAACAACAGTTTAAGGAAGTTCAACAGTTTCAGGTCAGAACTAGCAACATAGTTATTGGTTTCAATCAATCTAGACCATTCTAGTTCAGACAAAAGAATATGAAACCCATTCTATGTCGAAAAAAGATTCGGATATCTTCTTGGAAGTGGAGCAAGAAATGTCATGAATGTCAATCATCAAAGCTGTTTGAAAAGGTTGAAAGATTGGTCAAATCTTTATTTCAAAACTAATAACATTAAATGATATAGTGATCACTCTAAATGAATATTTCTGTATACATTTGATAAATTGGTTTAAAAGGTTTATGATAATATAAAGCAAATGATAATTGCAATCACATTAAGCAGTAACCACCGTAATAATATTGAAATATCTGACATTTAGCAAGCTTATATGTGTTAGAAAAAGAGATCAACCATTCTTTAGGTGGTTTGACAATGTTGAAAAAAGTTTCAACCTGCTGGGTAGCAGAAACTGGAAACCTATGGCATTGGATAGATAGTGATGGCATCAGCTGACTGGGGTAGTCATAATTTGTTTAAAGTTGTTGTAGTGCCAAAGAAGAAGTGAAATATGATGACAGTCCCACATATGGGAAGGATTGTAATTATAAGTATGTAGGAAACTAAATAATACAGCAGATATTTCTACACATCTTAAGGCTTATGATTTATCATCATTTTTATATCTTAGGGCTTATCATTTATTATTTCTTATCATCTTAATAAGGGATTGCACAAAATTAGATTATTCTTATTTAAAGTATTGTTAAAGATTTTGGGGCTCTTGTAAGGTTGAATGAAATGATTAGTATTTTCTTACAGGGATAAACATTATTGGTTATGATCTTATTATTTTAACTGTTGAAAATATAATATTCTGTTATGGAATTTTCATTAAAGATTTTAAAATATGAACCTTTATAATATTCTGTAAAATTTGATATCTTTATATCAAATCAACCCTTATCAGAAACAGTGATCAAGTCTAACACTTAAACTGTATAAACTTTCTTATATAGGTATAAACTTTATTTTTACCTATATAAGGCAATTCTAATCTCTCAATTATCTCCAAGAACAATTCTAATCTCATCCAAGAATTACTGATCTAACTTTAATTTTCTTCTCTCCCCTTGACTGTTAATGTAATTTACTCTTGATTATCATAATCAAATTATACTTTATCTATATCTATATAATGGTAACATACTTGGTACAGAAATTACTGTTATTGCTGCTTCTTGCTGATGGTAACAAAAAATGTAAATGAATTTCTCTATTTAGACTGCTTGATTAAAAGTTTTTACAAATACATTTAGTTCATTGCTTGTGCATTAAATGCTCCTCAGAGGGTTGACATATCATTTAGCCAATAGAAACAAATTGTAAAAGAAATTAAGAAATAGGTTTCATTGTTACTAAATAACTAAAACTATTACATAATAATTGTTTAAAAATAATTTGAGTGAATAACCTGGTTGCCAAAGAAAGCTAGTAATTAAAAATACAAATGTCTCTTTCTGCTAATTTTTTGTTAATTCTGAAAATAGTTAACATCAATGAAAGGAAACATTTTCTTTCGGATTTTTTGAATTCAGGTCAATTTATTTTACTTATCAAAATCTCAATGAACAAATATTTGGTATTTCAATTCTTTTTTAAAAATTATCATAGCAGCAGTGTGATTTTTTAAGAATTGTATTTGTGTGTTAAGATTTTTTAGTTAATTATAACTTGAAATTCCTACCTTTTTTTAAAATATTAAAAAAAGGAGGAAATTAAATTTACAGATCTATTACCATAAACTCATGTTCTGCTATCTGTTGAGGAATAAGTATCATAAGCACACTATTTTCACTTTGTGTTTATAAAATTTAATATCTGAATTAAGTTTTTACTTTGTCTTGCAGATAGCTGCATCAAAGTTTTGTGTTGTCATCTCAGTTTATGGTGCAGATAGTAAATGAATTTCTATAAGAGGTGAAATAGAACTAACCTGCGAATTTAGAACTTTTGGTTATGCCACCTGTGGAGCAGGTAAGAAGGATATAAATTACTTTTTTTGTAATAACATTGCTCTTGGTAATTTGGTATATTTTGTTGTCTTTAAAAAATGATAATTAATCTTTTATTGCAACATAAGAACAGTGAAATTCAGCCTGTTATTTTCCCATTATTTTTATTTGTCATCACTTCTGCATATTTGTATTTGAAATTATTACTATGCACTTGCATAAAATTTTTATGCAGTATCGATAAAATATTGAACTTTGGCAGTTGTAAATTGCCTCCAGCATGACAACAGTGTTTTGTCATGTATAAAAATCTAGTATTTGATGTACTGATATTTTTTCATTAATCATTTTATGACGAAGTTATGAGCAAGTTTCATTAAAATTGTTAGTTGGAATTTCTTATAGCTATATTTTTTATTAAACATGTTATGAAAGTTGAACCCAAAGATCAAGCTTATGTAGATAAATGTGTATTGTTCATAATTGAAATATTCATTACATATACATTATTTTTCAGTTTTTAATCATAAGTACAAACTAAAATTTAATTTCATTTTGAAATTTATTATTTGTGTCCAAAAGTTGAGAAAAATGTATATAAATTTTTTAAATTAATTTAATTTTTTTTTGTAGTAAGAAGACAGAATTTGCTGTATATTTCACACTTGAATTCCTTCAACTATATATTCTGTGCTAATCTTTTATGTATTTCTTGTACTGATCCTTCTCTGGCACTGTCAAGGGATGCAGTTATTTGGTGGTAAGGACTTGGATATGGGACTGGATAATTGTAGATTTGAGACTTGATTTTACTAAAGAGCTCCTGTTTAAGTGTCACACCATATGGAAGGTTAAATGTCTTTCATATTGTGTGATGCAGAAATTTGGAGGGAGGAAGCCAGCTCTTGTTTGTCCTTATCATCTGATTGCAGTTTAGAGATCCATCATAAAATAGTCCTAATATTGCTCTAAAATAGGATGTTAATATAAAAACTATTTTTGCTATGTCATATTTTCTGTTGTATTATATGTAACTAATGACGATTTAGCTATAGGGTTTTTTTTGTGGCTATTATTCAATTTAAATTTTTTTTCTATCTAGGCACTGACACATGTCGACAGTCCAACTGAGGAAATGCAACCAGATCTGCAGTGCTGAGGAAAGACTATATTAACAATGTACAACAGAGAGGAAGCAAGAACTTGATACTTGCTCTTAATTAAGAAAACCTGCTACATTTTGCTTCTAATAGAAAATTTGTTTATAAATGTCTGTAATTGTTTGTAATAATAATTCTTCTTCCAGAATAAATAAATGCAAATATAAAAATTTTAATTTCTGTAAATTGAGTAATGTTTTTTATTATTGTTGTTGTTGCTATTCAGTGCAGTGCATTTGTAAATTGTCAACAGATTTGGAAAATTCACTTGTTTTATGATACACACACTCACAATTAGAAATTATATAAACTTCACAACTTGTTTATTATTCATTAAGATTAATTTTGTTTATTCATTTGGAATTTTAGATTATTAAAATCTTAATCCTTTTATACTCAGTGCTTGGTTTAATGTAATAGCAACAAAGCCCGAATTAGTGTAGTAATATTAACTAATCAATAACTGTTGCAAGACTGAAAATATTTGTTAAAAAACGTAGGGTTTAGATTGCATGTTGATTTGCTATAAAATAAATTATATTGATTCAGTTTTATGACACAAATTTTATCATTTTGGTGTGGAACGTTAAATGTGTTTGTTGAATATGTAAAATGGTTATTATAAATCAAAGTCATGTTATTTCACAGTGATAATTCTATTATTACGGATAAGAAAATATAAATTATTTCATTAAAATTGGATGCAGACTGTACATTCATTATTCTCTGTATGTTGAAAGGAAAGTAGATATGATTATTTTCATCATTTAGCTAACTGCTGTTGGGTGAATAATATTTTGTCCACAAAAACTTGTTAAGGAAATGTGTCATTGATTTTCACACCATCTGAAAGCTTGTTGTTCAAGGCTCTTCTTCATGCCTGTAAAGGCTTCATTTAACCAAATTGATTGCCAACAGCATTGATTGTCATGAAGTCTATAAAATCAAATGTCATTCCTTGTTTATAATATTGACAAGGAATACTCGTAAGGTGAATTTAGAAAAAGAATGCATGACTCCAGGTCTGAATTACAAGGTCTAATTGGACCTTGTACACAAGGTCCAAGGTCCGAAATTTGCCTTTGTGTAATCAGTTGAAGTTGCTATATAATATACAATATCCTCATGATCAGTATTTAGAATATTGAAATAATATAATGGAAATATGCAACATCTCATGTAATAGGGGTCACGAAAATTTATAAGTAAATTCATTTATTCACTTAAGATATAAAAAAAGCTGCGATAAATTTTAAAATTCATGAAGAATTCTAATAGTCTTAAATAAGATGGGAAATGTTAGAGAAAGGACAAAATACTTTATTTTGCTATGTTAAAAATGTCTTTCTATCTTATAAATTGGCAATCTAGTTACAATAATAAAAAAATATAATTCTAATTTTCTCTCAGATTAAGTAAGAACAAATTATTTCTGATGGATCTCAATAATGAGGCCAGTAAGTCAAACCATTACCAGTGGCAAAGCTGTCTCGAATATTTCCTATACATTATTTTTCTTATTAGTATGACTGTGTTAGCTGTCTATTTTAGAATTATTTTCTTTATTTTCTACTGTGCCCATAAAATTTAAATTTTTGATTTATTTCTAATTTTGTTCTTCCAGTTGAATTTAATATTTCAATGTAAATTATTTTTCATCCCTTATTGTTATGTTATTTAATCAGCAGAATAGTTTCCCCCAAATTTTTTCTCTTATTCTTTTTAATAATGAAGTTATCACTTTTCTCCTTGCATAAAATTATGTGTCTTGGCTAGTCAGTGAATGTTATGAGAGCTCACATTTTAATTTTCAGTCCTGCTAATAGCAGTTGTGTGCCTATTAGTATAGTAAAGAAAATTGAATCTACAGTTTGGAATGTTTTTTTATCAACTTAATGAACCCAAATTTGACATACAATTACAATTGTAATCACAAGATCTGATCAAATTTCATTTAATTCATTGTATTTACTGTTGCTCATTGCATTTACTATTAATCTTTTGGCAGATATGGTTTAAAATTTAATAAGGATCTACACTTAAAATGCTAAGACTGCACCAAATATTATTTATATAACTTGTTATATTTTTTAGTTACAATGTTGACTTGCAACTGGAACAGTCTGAGAGACTTCTCATGAATAAATTTCATTTCAAAATTTGTTACATACACAATTGGTGTAAAAATCTCAAACCAAATTTTATCCATCTAGATTAACATTTTTTTATATATATATTTGTCTATTCAAAGAAAAATATAATTCCAAACATGTGTTCTTCTGACTCAGGGAAGTCCGAAAAAAGAAGATATATCAAAATCTCGGTTCCTAATTTTTTGTTTTTTACAATACTTTCTCATTGTATAGATCAAACACAATGAAGTGAAAAGCTGCATTTGTTCGAATACCAGATCTATTATTGTTAAAATGTACAATTAAGGTCAATGTACTGTAACTGTGTTCCTCAACATATGAAACCAAGCACACACTTAGAAGGTTATCAAACTCTTATGCTATTATACAACTAAATCCTCAGAATTGGTTAAATTTTCGTTTCATTGAAACAAAGTACAGGAAATTATCACTACTCACTCTGATATTCGGACCATGTATCTAATAAGACGATTACTTCTTTGCTATTTCTTAACTGTAGCAGAAAAGAGGTCATCCAGTTTATGGATGATTCAGTACAATTACATAGTAGGTGTAACTCACAGGCGATTCAAATGGCAATCAACGTTTTAATTATTTCTGTTGCATATCATTATCTTTTATTGTCACATGTAAGGGTTGGGTTATTAATGTTGCATCTCCGAAATTTATTTCAAAAACATTCTAAATAACAAATAATATATAATTTTTCATGATTTCAAATTCTAGATTTTGTGTGCAATCTATTTGTTTGTCCTCCTCAAAGGGTATCAAGATTTGATTTTAAAAATAAAATTCCAAAAACAAATTGCTATAGCAGTCTTGAATTACAGAAAATGCACAAAAGCAATGTATAAAAGTTCTAAATAAACTCTAAAGACAAAGCAAATGTCAGAGAATTATTTATTATTACCATTTCGTACAATATCATAAAAATACAGAAATAAAGTGCATTATAGCATCTATGACTATTCAAAATGTAAAATTTTAAAATCTCAGAAACTACAGAATTTCCACAAACGTTTAAAAAAATCAAAGCAATATTTTTTCGACTAATTTCACTCAGAGAAATTGAAGATGCAACTGAAGATTTTAATTATTTCTTTTAATTTACCAGAATATATTTATTATTAAATAAAATTATAAACTAAATGATTTTTCTGCTTATGAATAAAGTTAATATTATTCTAATATAAATAGAATTCGCCAATAGGAGAGCCGAGTCCCCCTGAAACTTTCTCACATACTCCATAAAAACGGTATTATCCTTTTGCACAAAATTGCGTACCTTTCTCAAGACAATGAATGCCACAAGTGTGCAGATTTTTATTTTCAGAATCCCCTCACTCGAGAGTTTTGCTCTTCCTAGTACAGTAAAGAATACTGAACATGTATTTTAAACGCCTATTATTTTATTCGATTAAAACCACAGAACTGCCATTGCACTCTCAAGACCTCGAAACTAAATTTCATTTATACAAACTATTTGTTACTCCGTTTATATGCACGTATGAGTATAGACCAGTAAATTTTCTAACATTTGACATATTTGGTTTAAAATTTGGTAGGGGTCTGCATTTTAAATACTAAATCTGTTTACCAAATTTTATTAATCTAGTTTTCTACATTTTGCAGCTGTCATGTTCTCTTAAATTTGGACAGACAGACTTCTGAACAGATTTCGTTCAAAATTTGATTAAAGAAATCTGCAAATTTAGTATTAAAATCTCATACCACATTTTATTCTTCTATCTCAATGTGCGTTTAAGTTATCGCGGTCACTGATAGACAGACAGACAGACAAATAAATAATTAGTCTAAATGCGTTTTTCAAACTCAGAGAAGTCTGAAGCTTGGAAATTTCGAGTTCGAATTTTTTTTTTGACAAATACAATACTTTTTTTTTTGCATTCTTATATGAGAAAATAAAAATGTTGTGATCTACATCATTTTCTGAAACACTGGGAGAAATTGTGGAGCTAGATCATTTGAAACGACATAATCTGAAATAAATAGACTATGATTTTTTAAGAAAATAATATATTTGTTAGTAAGTATTAAAATAGGATGGAAGGATCCAATGAAACCTTTTACTCGGGTTCCTATTTCAAATTTTATTCAATAGTTTTGCTAGAATTTGACGAGAAATTTTTAATTTTATATTTTAGAAGAATAGTGTCCAAAGAGAGCAGTGTCCGGAGTTATATACCCCC
>JAPMOR010029689.1:249032-294311 GCA_026543865.1 Argiope aurantia
TATATATATATATATATATATATATTATGCGAGAAAGTTCCACGGAGAATATGTATATATATGTATATGTATATATATATATACACGGTATGTATATGTTTATATATATATATACATATACATACAGGGTGTCTCAAAAATCTTGACCGCAGCTTTTATTCTTTAAATACTGATCATAGACATATACTGTAAATTACAAAGGTGGGTAAAAAAAGGGGTAAAATGTTATGAAATCGATTAAAATTTTTAAGGGATTAAACTTCAAAAAATACAAAATTTAAATTTTTATACGGACCCCGTACGAAAAAATCCCCCTTGAGTAAAATGTGCCCCATCCTCTAGTAAGGTCATGTACAAAATTTTAGCAATTTATCCCAAAAAGGCTCTAAGATATGAAACTACATAACTACTTTTCGATGCCTGGATATGAGTTCTCAAAGAGGAAAAATCATGTCGGATGTTCATGTTTTAAGTTTCGTACACAAATTAACAAAGAAAATAATGATTGAATAAATAAATAATAATTTGGTTATTTATTGGTTCAAAAGTTTAAAAATTTGTAGAAATAATAACTTAAAGGAAAGATTACATAAGCTTTTTTACAAGTTCACTGACTGTGCTATTTTTAAGATAAGATAAAGTATTTTTCAGGAAGCACAGATTTTAAAATTTGTATTTAAAACTAAAGATATAAATCATATTTTATTTCCTTATGATGCATTCCTACGTCGCGTCATCTGCACTGAAGCTGTAAGCATTTGCATTTTAAATTGTGATTGACCTTTCACCAACTTTGTTTTAACATATCTTTGAGAGTTTTCATGATTAAATTCTGAAATTTTGTACATGACCTTATCCTGGGATGCGGCACATTTTACTCACTGGGATTTTTTTTTGTACAGGGTCCATATAAAAATTTAAATTTTGTATTTTTTAAAGTTCAATCCCCTGAAAATTTTAATCGATTTCATAACATTTTGCACCTTTTTTTTACGCAACTTTGTTATACAGTATATGTCTATGATCAACACTTAAGGCATTAAAGCCAGAGGCGGAGGTAGAGTCTTGCCGACGGGAGGGGCAAGACAAATCCGACAGGGGGGCAATCATAATTTTCCTAATTTGGTTAGAAAATAACTCATAATAATTAATTTTTATATTTAATTAAAGGAAATTAAGTATTTTTAGCTTCTTTTTTTATTGAGATACTGACCTTTCTTTCATTGTTAAAAATTTACAAAGATATTTGCAAAAAATGTTCTTAGTTTTTTTTTTTACTGACCATTAAAAAATTGTCAGTATTTGAATTTATATTTTTATGAGATTCTTCAGATTTACTTGCGCTAAGATCTAATTTTGGAAAAAATACAATTATATTTTATTCTAGATTGTAGTATATAGATAGAAACACAGGCTGCGGCAGAATGCGGTGTCATTGTTAATTGAACAAATATATGTTCTCATCATGGAAGCTATTTAAAATGAATGTAGAAATCATATTCAAAAAGTTTTATAAAAGAAATTTTTTAGAAATCCAGCATGATAAATAAAATAGAATATTCAGTGTTTTCGGCAAAAAACGATTTTTTTTTTCTCCTTTGGATAGTCTCCTACATAAAATAATTTTTATAAGAATTGCAACAACGAGAGGGAATTCAGATATATTTCGAAACCGAGGCGAATAAGCTAGCGCGTACAACAAAAATTTACTATAGTTCGGACATGAACGATATAGAATGCTGAAAAGATACAATGATGTTTCTTAAGAAAGTTGGGGAAGATATTTACAAGATGTAAAGATGTAAAGATATGTACAAACTTAACTATTTTATGTAAGATTGAAAAATGAACGGCGTGAAAAATGAGCGGTTTAAACATTAGGTTTCCCATGTTTGTATGTTTGTATTATGTATATGCTAAAAAGCTATCAGACTTAAAAAGACAAAGCGTTTTATTAAAAAACATTTATTGGGTTGTTCGAAAAGTAATTTTTTTTTTTTTTTTTTTTGGAAATGAAAGACAGTTTTCGTATAATAAACAAATAATTTATTAAATTATATATTGGCAGTTCTGGTTCAACACTTTTTGCCATCTTTCTGGTATAATTCCACGCTCATAAAATTTTTGGTCTTTGCCGCCAAAGAACTGTTCGAGGTGGGTTTTGACCTCCTCATTTGAGGTGAAGGTTTTACCGCCTAAAAAATTTAGCGAACCAGTTCTGGTACTGGCGTACTGTCCACACACCTTCTCCATACACATCGGTCCATTTCTTTCTGGCTTGAACAGTATTTTTACCCTTTCTGTAGTAAAACAGTAAGATATGTCGAAAATGCTGCTTATCGCTCTCCATATTTAAAAGGGCACCAACCAAAAACTATTGCTTAGAATTAATTGGAATTTTTCACACACAAGCCTTGCTATATGCGCTCTCAAAGCATATAAAAATTATAAGGCTTAAATGTGAAGTTTGGTGCAAAAAAATACAATTAAATCCTCTGTCGGGAAAAAACGAAATTACTTTCCGAACAACCCAATAGATCTAAAATATGAACTCCTCTATCTTTACTTTTAAGCACGTGTTCTTTTGGTTAAGTACTTGTTTCCCTCGAAGCTATTGCAAGTTAATATTCCTCCAAAAATATTATTTTTATCCCCTCAGTTGTATGCATTGGTTTTTCTTAACCCCTTCGTATACAATGACGAGTCTGGATCGCGCATCGAATTACTAAATTTTTAATCTACAAGTATTGAGTAATTTAAAATGCAAAAAATCATTTGAAAACTCATCAGTGCCTCAAATGACTTTATATTATTTTAGGAATTAAAATAATAATAATTGTCCTTAATAAGATGCACCAGTTAAGTAAATTCGTATGTCAAGTTATTAATATATCATATATGAATATTCTATGAATAAATATTTTAATCAAGACATTATTATTTTATCAAGATATCTTTATCTAACGTCTATTAAAAATTTTGAAGCACCAGAAATTATAAAGATTTTACTGTAAAGAATATTTAAAAGAAAAAAAAATGAAAAAGAAGTTTTTTTAAAAATGCTTTTCCCGATTACATAGTTATAATACTGAATGCAGAATCTGAAGAATTTAGGTAATAATTTATTTAACAAATTTAGTACATACTTGGATAAGCTCTTAGCGTAGCTAAAAAGCTATCATAACATATATATTTATTTTTTGTCGTCATTTTCAGTCGGTAATATTTCTTTAATAATTGCAGCCAGTAAATTAGATTGCATAAAAAAGATATTTTGCTGTTAAATAATTTACTATAATACAATTAACTTATTCCAGTGATTTAAAATTAATTCACATAACCTGGCTACAGCAACCTAACTCTTCTTAACATGCATAAAACAAAAGAGTATCGAGAGAAAAGAGTGTTTTATAAAATTTAGTTTAACCATAAACTAGATTTTAGTCAGAGAATTTTCACAGTGAAGTAAATTAAATAAATTTACCAATTCATCACCGAAGAAATAACAATTAGATAAATAAAATGATTCATTTTATAATCTAAAATCTCATAAAATTATTAATTGAATTCCGAATTAGGGAAAACTATCACCCTATTCTTGTTGTTGTTTATAATGGCTCTTGACATGGACAAAGCTCACTGACGAAGTCAGCGATTTTAAGCCAAGGGAGCGTCTCTTGTTTTAGTAGCGCCAACTAGAGCCCAGAGTATGTCATAGCTACTCACACATCACATTCGCTTGTGCAACCCCTTTTTAGAGGGGGGCGCATTTACACATCTCATAGATAGAACAGATGAAGAACAACCATGCCCGATCCGGGACTCGAACCCAGGATGCCCAGGTAACGGGGAAGACGCGCTACTCCCATACCTGTTAAATATAAAAGTATTTTTCCCTAATAATTCCACTTGCAAATAATCGAAGTAGTCGATAAAAATAATTTTTTCTCATAACTTATGATAACATCTTAGCCGAAAGACAAATATAAATCGGCAAAAATGTGACTTCTTAATCACTTGACACATTGTCGGTTATTCTGCCAAAAGTAATGCAAATTATTAGCCGAATGAACAACATTTATATAAAAAGTCTGAAAATTAGCGAACTTCCATCGTATTCTGTTCATCCAGAAATTGTCGGCAGAATGAGATAACTTATTCACCCTGTCGGATATATTGCCAAAAGTAATGCTAATTAGAAGCTTGATGGACGACATTTCAATCAAAAGCCTGAAAATCTGTGAATTTAATTTCTACATCTATCAAATTGCGTTTATAGTCAGGCGATCAAAAATCGTCCACAAAATGCGGCATCTTATTGACAGGGGGGGCAATTGTCCCCTTTGCCCCCAGCTAACGCCGCCACTGATTAAAGCCGCGGTCAAGGTTTTTGAGGCACCCTGTATATATATATATATATATATATATATATATATATATATATATACCTGTTAAATATAAAAGTAATGTAAACAAATACTTTAAACTATTTCATATGTCTGTTAGCTAATTAATGGATTGCAGAATATTGTTAGAAATGCTCAGAAAAGGATTCGTTAAATCACTAAAAGAAATGCAAAGGAAATCCAAGTCATACCGTTAAACAGAAAGTTTAAACCATAGTAAAAATAGGTTTGACCATCGCCAGACAGGTTATCACTTTGACTACCATCGTCAAAGAATAGAATTCGTTATTTCATGAAATAACTAGAATTCTATGAAATAACTGATAAATCATAGTAAGCTATTTCAGAGAAAAGAGAACTAAGAATTCTTTGAAATAATTGAATTATGCATTCTAATGGAACATATATACACTTTAGATTTTCCCGGCAGTAATTTTTTACAGATGGATTCCATTTAATTCATATGTTTCCATTTTATCAAATAACAGGTGAAATTTTAATAAATGTACTCCATCTTAATTATTCAACAGCCGGAAAATTCCGTATTCTTGGCGTAAAAACTTGTCGCCAATGACGGCTAGTTAGAAAATAATAACCATTATGAGCGACATTTTGAAATTCAAACTTTATTCCCTGACTACACAATATTTGTTGTGATTTAAATTTGGATGTGTGGAAAACAGAAATAACATTCATCTACAGAAAAAAAAATTTGCTTTTTATTTAAATATTTTTGTGAATACCTTTTATTGAACAGAAGAGATAAAGACTGAAAAACTTATGGCAAAAATTTTATATTATTCTAAAAGTCGTTCAGTGGGTCCTCGTTTAAAGAAATCTAACTAGCAGGATAGTCAAAAATGACATTTTATTAGAAACAGCCGAGGTATACCAAAAGAACACAATTTGTAAATACTCAGAAACCAAGCAGAAAGAATACTGCAATCGTATTTAGAATTCAAGCCCTCAAATTTTTAATTTCAGTGTTCTGCACAAGATCATTTTGCGCTTCTCGGATACAGTGAAGAAAACTGAACACACATTTTGGAAACCTTTTTGTCTACTGAACAGCAACTGAACAAAATTTTGACATAGATCAGCAATTTGAGCAGCAAAGCACATTTTAAATTTCTTTTAACTATATCGTTCTGCTTCTCAGCACAAGAAAGTTCCAGACCGACAGAAGGTTAACCCTTTGACTAATATGGTTTAACATTTAATACGGATTTATACTTTAGATGCTACATCTGTGTATAAAATTTCATTTATCTAATTCATTGTGTTTTTGAGCTATCATGCATGTGAAGTATAAAACAACAGACAGTCAAAGACGAGCTTGTAGGATTTGACTCAAAATTTGAAAGAACATACACTTTAAATGTTAAATCTGCGTGCCAAAATTTTTCGGTTTAACTCTTTGCTTTTTATAATAATCACGCATTATTATTTTTATTTTTATACATTATTATTTTTCTAATTTTTATAGAAAAATAATAATGTAGAATAAAATCCGATTACCAAATTTCATCCGTCTAGCTCAAAGCTTTTTTGAGTTATCGTGATTATAGACAGAGAGACAAACATGCGGACATAATTCCAGTCAGTAGGAGTGGTCTACCTGGAACTTTCTAGCATATTTTCCAGTGGAGGTCCTATACCCTTTCCTTGACATAAAATTGGAGATCTTGAGTAAGATCGCGAGTGCCTTGCTTAGCATTAGTAAATGATAGTTACGAAATGTATATCTTTGGCGCAAATCTGGCATTTTTGTCCAATTTATCTTGAGAATATGTATTTTTGGCGTCATTTCGCCGACCAATTGATACCAAATGACACGAAATTACAGCTGTATTAAGAAGAAATTATACAAAATTTCATTGATTTAAATAATTGTGTTTACATGCATGCGAATTATAGATCAACAGATGATAAACTATATGACATATTAGGTTCAAAATTTGTTAAGAATCTAAATTTTATACCTGTGTACGAAATTTTATCTGTAGAGTTCTTTGCTCTTTATAGTTATAGCGTCCAATTGTACTCGAACAATCAATCAGACGGACTTCCTGCAAAAAGATTTTATTCAAAATTTGAAAGAAATCTACGATTTTTTATGGTAAGACCATATATCGAATTTCGTCCCTCTAGGTCAAAGCGGTTTAGAGTTATGTTCATAGGTAGGTAGACTTCAATCCCAAAAATGTGTTTTTCAGACTCAGGAAGCTCTGAAGTGGGAATATACTTCAAAATCTCAAGTCCGATTTTTTTTTTCATGATTACAATACTTTATTTATAAATCGTGTACGAGAAAATAAAAATGTGTTTGTCATTCACAAACAGGTTTGAAATGTGGAGATATTTAAAAAAAAATGTGGAATATTTCAAAATTTTTATTAAAAGCAATCCTTATGTAGAAATTTAATCAAAATAGAAAAATTAACCAAATCTTCATGCTTTGAGCAAGATAAGATGTCAAGATGAAATAACAGTAATAACAATGACAAAGACCTATATATAAGACCTATATAATCGATAAGATTATTTACTAAATTTTAAGAGCATGCAAAAATAAGTTAAATAAGTGTCGCAGAAACACACACACACTGTTAAAAATGTATTAATATTTTTATTTATTTATTTGTTAGAATGACAATGTTATTTAAGAAATGTTTTTAGCTGTCTCGTTTTGCAGACGGCAACTTGTAGTTCAATCCCAAGATGGAATAAAATCACGTTGAATGTATTTCCGGTAGGATATTGTTTTTCTTTTTTTAATGTAGAAAGGGAAAGGAAACTGTGTTTTCTTGGACAGCTTTAATACGTATCTTTATTGTTAATAAAGATAAAGAAAGATTTTTCCTAGGAAAATTCAGTGATTGGGTATACATTCTTAAAATACAGTTTACAATTAAGGATGATTCGAATTCTTTAGTACTACTCCGAAATTTCGAAAATGAAATTCACAAATAAATAATTAAAGCATTGCCAGTTCTTTTTAATTAATGAATTAAAAATACAATGAAATAAAATAATTGCTCATTGGTATATGCTTTCAGTTCTTGAACAAAAACAGAACAAGTGTTTTATAGAAAATTTCTACTGTTATATTTGGTTAAAAAATGAAATATATTAAAAAAATTTTTAAATGAGGGAAGAGCCAATGTGCATCGTCGATACAAACACTATTATTAGTTTCAGCATCTTGCACCTAGATGGCTCTGCATACATTGCAAAAGCCTGAAACTTGCAAATTGTTATTTGCATATTAAACAAATTAATTTTATTATAAATTTTAACTGCTTTTATTCTTAACTAATATTCTGAAAATGAAACATATTTGGATTTACAATGCAACTTAAAAATATCAAAATCAGGAAATAATTGCTTTTAAAACGAATGCCGTAGATAGTTTTTTTTTCTCCTGCTTAAACATACAAGAATTTAGAAGAATTACGTCCTGCTGCCCTCTATCGTTCGTTGCTAGAACTACAACCACCTGTTATTAATCGCATGCCGGGCGCCTGTTGCTTTGAGAGACCGACCAAGTCACGCTGCGTTTGGAGCAGCAGGGGTTGAATTCCACTGAATCCGAAGAATAAAATTTCGAAAGGTATATCAAGGTAAGTCTCTTTTTTCTTTTTACATACTTGAGTGCAAAACTAATATCGTGTAACTATAAAATATAAATAAATATAAAAAAAAGGAATTTAAAAAGATTTAGGAAACAGAGTCAAATATAAAATTTGCCTATCGCTGTTAAGAATTTACTTTTAGAGAAGCATTAGAAAATGCTGAAGAAATTCAGTTGTAAATTTATTTTCTACGTACAATTATATGGAAATTAAACTGTTTATTTCATTGTATATAACATATTAATATAAATGCGAGTAAGAAATACTTCATTTTATAAATTGATAATCATTGAAAAATGATATTCAGGTTTTCTTTATAATAACAAGATTTTAAAGCGATATTGATAAAAAGTCTTGTCCTTTTCATTTTTGGATAAATATTTATTTTGTCCAAGAATTTACGCGACGATTCTCAGAAAAAAATTGACGCAAGAACGTGATTTCAGGAGCTATGTTTTTACTTCGCATTAATACTAATAAAATAAAAGTTGAAGAAATTTTCTGTATTCATTTTACCAGAAAAAATAATTTATAAAACAGTAATGGAAAACACAATGCATGTTTTGATAATTTATAATGTATGTTTTGATACATTTTTAGAAACATTTATTTCTTAAATATAAATTTTAAATAGATTAAAGAATAGATATTAGAAATTTATATAGCAATTTTTAAGTTATTATTTGCTTTCTTAGTAAAGCATTGCTCCCACAAAAGAAATTTCTAACAAGAATATATGAAAATAAAAAAAAAATATTTTACTTCGGTATGAAATATTATATAATAGAACTTGCCTAATTAGAAATGAGCAGAACCACTACAAAAATTTGAAGTTCTTATAATTTGAATTTGGAAGAAAGTTTCTGAAGATGAGTTCAACAAGATAAAAGTATAAATTTGTATTTAATTAAAAATGACAACAGAGATTAATTTTTGATATTTAATATTTTTGTTAAGTTATAAATTACAAGTTAAGTTACAAATGGCAAGTAATATCAGTAAATGAAGTGACAATTTTTAGGATTTAAAATATAATATTGAAGGCAATACTTTTAATAAATTAGAAGCTGTATTGGTGGTACATAATCTTGAATACAGCATTTTTATACAATAAAACTTCGAAATGAACAGCATGATCAATATACAGTGAGTTTAATACTTTCTAAAAAAAGCGAGGAATGTTTTTCTATATATTGTAATATAATATAAAATTTTCTATATAATATAAACATTTAGACTTCAAGTTAATAATCAAAAGAGATTTGAATAATAGACGATATTTTAATAATTCATAAAAGTAAAATTCGGAATCTTGGGGAAAAAATTAGAATTATCGAATCCAAAAATTCAGATCTCAAAATATGCGACATAATCAAGCTTTACTGCATCAGAATAAGTATCACTTCGGATGCTTGTCCTAGTATATTTTTCTCCATAAGTTTTGAAAATTATAGATTTACTGTAAATTCGTAATAATTTTCAATGAAGATGATATAGTTTATTGGATCTAATTTTGAGTTGCTTTCTTCTTTATGTGTTTGTTTTCTATTTTTATAAGTTGCAAATTTTTTGTTTCCTGATATTACTTCTGAATTTGGTTTCTGTATAATTATTTTTAATGTCTTAAATAAGTAATACCGCAGTAAATTGTTTTTAATGACTTTTATCTAAGGAGTTTTTTTTAAAACTTTATTATGTAGTTTGTTAACTCTTAAAAATCCTAGTTTCATTTGTGTCTTTGAAGTTATCATGCAATACTACCTTACTCATTTTACATGCATCGAATTCAGTAAAAATTATGTTAATTGATTTTGGCGTAGAATCATATGTAACAGAAATTTTTTTGAATCATGTAGGGGTTTTAATTAAAATATAGGCATTTTTCCTATTTTAAAATAAAAATTAGAAAAGCAATATTTTTCTAGAGCATTTATCTGCATTCAATATACCTCAAAACAAATTTTAAAATGTGAAATATTCTTTATCTATTGGCTCAAGTAATGAACATTATTATACAAATAATAATTTACTTTAGCTATTTATAATTATTCTCTTAAAAATTACAAAATCTTTAAAGAATAAGTTTATTTGAATTTAATTTTAAAAGTTCAATCAAACCGAACAAAGATTTTAAGCTTCAGGAATTGAGCACCCAAATCAAGAACTTGCTGTTAAGGAAAATGAATCCAATTTCTTATATAATAAACTTTCAAACATAATGGTGAAAACAAGAGACGACTCTTATCGTTAATATCACTGCTCTGTAAAATATTTATAGCACAAATAAAATTTATTAATTTAAAGTATATAAGAAAAAAAAGTCGTCTTCAATAAACTGAATTATTATCTAGTATATAATAATTAAAAAAAAGAATAAATAAGAAAAATGTTGGGAAGAAATTTTGATTATAATAATATGAAAATAATCTGCACAGATATTAAGTTATTCTTTGTGAATCGAAATATTTATATTCAGCATTTTAAAATATCATTGAAATATTTGGTCTTTAATCTCTAGAACATAAAATAAATATTAAAACAAAATGAGTAAAAAAAAAACAAACGTAGTTCTAATATTAAAGGGTAAAAATGTAAAATTAAATACACTAGTAAGTGATTTTAATTTTTCTAAAAGTTCAAAAGCTGTGTCAGTGTTTAGATAAAAATTCTAAGCCATCAAAATTTTAATAAATTAAAAAAAATATTTTTCATCGATTATTTTAAAATTTGTCAAATTTGATTTAAATTAAATTTAATAAAAATGTTCAGGAAGTTCTGTATCTAATATTGAGATACATCTTTGAAAAAATATTATGCACAAATTATTATAAAGAAATTATTTAAGAATTGCTAAATGTAATGATGTTATTATAACAAATAGTATGATTGTCGAATGATTACTGGTTCAGAAATGAACGCATTCGATTGAACGAGTTAAGAAAAAGCACTTATGTGTAGATGTCGCTGGCCTTCACATCAGACAAAGAAAAAAAAAATCAGCTTTTTATAATCTAAAGAATATTCTAATTTTTTACTTTGGAAAATAATATTAGAAAACTTCAGCGAAATATCCTTCACACTATTGTAGGATTGATTATATAAGAAGAGTGGCTTCTACAGAAAACTAGTCTATCTTCAAGAATAAAACAAAAAGCAGAAAACAAAGTAAAATTAGAATTTAGAAAAAAGTCCAAATCAGACAATCATATCGCTTGATAATAATCGCCATATAGAGTCGTTATAGATAATGACTTTCTTGAAAATTAAAATAAATAAATAAATGAAATATAAAGGATGAAAAATGGGAAATAATACATGAGAAGTTGATTTAGAAAACTCACTTAACACAGCAAAGAATTTTATTAAATTTGAGAGCAAAATTTAATTTGATAGCATAAAGAAATAACTACCTGATTAATAAACCAATTGTTCGTGTTATGTAATTTTATTACTTTTGTTCCCAAAATTGAACACAGATGATGTTATTTGAAACATTTGTAAAGGAGATAGTGACATTTGAACGAAATGTATAGAAATTTGAACGCAATTTAATGGCATGTCTTAATAGGTGAAAAAAACTCATATAGCTCTTTTAAGATCGAATAACTTTTAGTTCAATTTATCAAGATGCTCTTCATAAAAATGATATCTTCAACGAATGAAAATATTTGTTTTAAATTGTTTGGATTGAATTATGTTTAAACGTTGAAGAAAATTATTAGAAAAATGTTTTAGACATCAAAAAATAATTCAAATTAACAAAGGGAATTGAAATAAATCTGATATGTTGCAAAAATAGCTTCAGGTCAGAAAAGGTGAAAATAAACTGTAGAAATTTTTTAAGAACAACAACAAAAATATATTTATTGAAATATTGAAAATTTGAGTAAAAAGAGATTATTTTTTTTCTTTTAACTATTGTTGTAATGTTTTGTAAGTAACATTCTAAATTGATCTGTATTTTATGCTGTAAACTTGAATTATCGTAATTAAAGTTTTATGAATTACAAATTTTAATAAAAAGCATCTATACAAATTTAAAGAATTAAAACTGCACTGAATTGATAGATATTTTAATGAAGCCATTCAAAATAGGAACGAAATTGTTTTTGAAAAATGGATCTTTTTCAAAAATATATAATTTTTCGTTGAATACAAAACCAATTATATAAAATCCATGTTTTCCTGGTAGCGCGCATTCTAATTGACCACGTATTGCTTTTGGGGTTTATTTTTTGAACAGGAAAAAAAAATTGTATGGGTAAATAGAAAGAAGTGCCAAAGCTGCTTAAATCACAATTAGCAATTACAAATCACAATTAGCTGCATTTTATCACAATAAATTCGAAGAATTTTTATTCCAATGTTATATATAAAGTTTGGAATGTCAGTACAAATTTTTATTATTAAAAATTATGTTATTTTCTGGAATATTGCAAACTATTTCTTTCCAGCTTTCTGACTCAATTTTAAAAGGATGAAAGTGGCATTTAATCAGACTGACACACAAATTATTTCATGATACCGAAATCATCTAGATTTTGCTCAATTGGTTTTAATTCTTTATTATTCAAATTTAGATACTAAATATTTGAGAAAATTTTTAGAAAAAAACATATAATTGAATAAAATGGCCAAAAATTATTTAAAATTATCATTTGAATAAACGGAATCCCATGATTTAAGTAGAATGTGTCCAGCTTATGTAGAGCAGAATATTCTAGCTACTTACTGTTCATTTCAGTATTCTGAGACGACCACTTTTCGACGGTTCTGTCTTATTAAGGGGTGATACACGGAAGGATGCGCGCAATTTTCGGATTTTACTTTATTGTTAAATGCAAACATCTCCTCCTTTCCTCTTTCCTCTACCCCTATTTTGCCGAATCAAACAATCCTAGCGCATGCGCAAAAGCGCGGAAGGTTTTAGAATCCGTTGGCAAACAATAGACAAGTAGGAAATAAATAAAAAAGAAAGTAAAATAAAAAAATATTAACATTCTGAGTGAAAATGGGTGAATAGAATTTCTTACAATCAACGACTTGTGTTTTTATTGCATTAAGTTGCTCCCAGTATAGTTGCTTGAGTTCCAAATAACTAACCCTCATTTATCGAAATTGAAATGATTTTGCTGATTTGTTAAACCATAAGTTTCTAAAATAAATCTTTCGTATTCTTATTTTCAAATATAAAGAAAATGGAATAGTGAACAAAAGTTATTAATTTTTATAAATATTATCCAAGAATTTACAGGCTATCCGAAATTAAGTTTACAAAAAAAGCTGTTTTGAGATTCTACTATGATATAAAAATCTAAAAGTTTTCTTATTTGTATGGCTGTTTATCTCTTTACAATGGGAATCTCAATCATTGAGATAATTTTTTGCAAATTTGCTACTGGAAGATAGATACATTTGTTTAATATTATAGATCTTTGTATTTGAACAAATATTAAGATGTATAGTCAGTATATGCGAAATGAGGGTTCATTTTAGCGTTTAGGGAGCTGAAAAATATTTTTATTCATTTGTTTTAATTATTCAAAATTAATTTTGAAATTGTGTGCATTTATAACCTATTAGTATAAGATTTGTGTGGTATTTATAACCCTATTAGTCTATGATGTAATATGGCATCTCCACGATATTGTTCGATATTTTGAATGCTGTACAATATTTTGAAGATATCGTGACGATATAATTCTCACTTTATGCTAGTAGGGACAAATGATTATTAAAAAAGAGGAAAATGAAAAAGGCCACTCATTTAGAAAGGCGAATTCTATATACATCTCATGCAATAGGTTAATATTTTTCTGTCCGATTTTTATTCTTTTATTGTTATTTTATTTTTGTTTCCTTTATTCATTTTTTTTATCTGCTGTACTTGAATGCGTTGGTAAGAAAAATAAATACATTAGTGTGCTAATAGGGACTTATCACTATTAAAAACAAGAATATGAAAATGATGAATAATGCAGGATAGTGAATTTGATATATAAGTGTAAAAAAGTCAATATTTTTTGCTCAATTTTTATTCTTTTAATGTTATTTTGTTTTGTTTCATTAATTCATTGCTTTTATTTATCTAATGTTTAGACGTTGGTAAGAAAAATTAATGGTTTTTGACAAAGGATTTTTTAATTTAATTTTATTCTTCTGTCAATAATTTTTTTATTTTGCTTTTTATTATTTTATTTTGTTTCATTAATTAATTTATTTTTTATTTGCATTATAGCTGTTTGTATAGGTAAGAAAAATGGGAAAGATCTGTTCAAGGTGTTTCAGTGTTTTGTATTTAAATTGTCTTTTTAATGTTTCTTATGTCTTTTTTAATTATCTTTTTAATAAATTTGTTTTATTTCTTCATTATTATTTCATTTTGTTCCATTTATTTTTTGTTTTTGCAGCTGCATGCATTAGTAAACAAGGAAATGTAAAATCTTGGATGCGTTTTGAATTTAATAAGTTTGATCTGCCACTTTAAAATGAATTCATTTTTCATTTTAATTTGTATATGTTTGTATTACTATTACTATTACTATTATAACTTAATTTTTTTTGTATCTTTCTTTTCTTTTTTTTTCTGCTTGTAATAAGATCATTTGTATATAAATAAAAATAAATATATTTTAGAAAAATAAAGATCATTTTTTTGTTGAATTTCGGAATAGTTAAATCATTGTTAAAATTCTTCAAATTGATATATACAGTGACTCAAAAAATCGGGAGTACACCTTACTTTTACTTGATAAATCCGACTTTCAATAAAAATAACACATTACCGGGAAGTGCAAAAATGTTTTTATTTTTGCACATAACAAATGGTTTAATTTAGAGTAAAAATAAAGAAAAATCAAAGAAAAACTACTAAATTGAAAAGTTTCAGAAGCATTTTAAATAAACATACGCAGAATTTTGCCTCAATAAATTGAGAATATACCAATGATATTCTTGTAATATCTCGCATAGAAAGAGCGTGTTAATATTTATTTAGTTGCATGTCTTTTGGCTTTTACATTGGCCTTTAAACGACGTGGTACCGATTCGATCAATTTTTGGTGGTATCTGAAGATATTTTACCCAATTCTTCTTGCACCACTTGTTTTAAATGGGTTTTGTTTCTAATTTTGTGTTTTTGGGCTACTGCTTCGAATGTGGCCCATAGATATTCAATGGTATTGATGTCGGGGTACTCTGGTGGTGTGTGTAACTGCTGTTTAAAATGGAAAAGACACATTTTGACGTTACGTGCATTCTGTTTGCGGTCGTTGTCCTACTGGAAAATGGAATTTCCATCTAAACCCAAATTTTTAACGTTTTCCTTTAGATTGCTGCGACCCTATGGTTCATCCAACTTGTTGCAGAAACTTTTCGAATCACAGCACAAGTGTAATTGCTGATGCCATTTGACAAGCTGGATATAAAAGTCGCATTGTTAGAGAGAAACCGTTCATCAGCTTGTAAATTCAGAAAAAGCATTTGAAGTTTACAAAAACTCATCAATTGAAGACCAATAACCTCTGAAAGAAAGCTATATTTAGTAATGAAAGAAAACTCAACATTTTTGGCTGTGACAGCCATCGTACGGTATGGAGAAAGTCTAATACTGCTTTGGATCCAAAAATTTACGTCCTACAGTTAGACATGATGGTCACTCCGTCATGATTTGAGGTTGAATGGTTTAATCCGGGGTAGGAAATTTAATTTTTATAGATGGTATTATAAACGATATGGTTTACTTGTATATACTTCGCAGCAATCTAAAGGAAAGTGCATATATATTAATTATATAATATATATAATATCTTATATTAATATTATATAAATATTATATATATATATATATATATATATATATAATATATTATAATATATAAATATATATATTATATTATATACAATATATTTTGCATAAAAAAATTGCTCAAAAATAAAATCTTATAAAAAAGGAGAAAACAAAAACAGGTTTGACTGTATGCTTAGTTATAATTTATATAATCAAATATTTTGAGTAACCGCGGAAGTAATATTATATATATTTAATTATTTATTATTATAATTATTTTATTATTCTATCTGTACCTTTTCATTGCAGTGGTTATAACAAATGCGCTAGTCTGGTTGATAAACAATCTTTTTCTTTTTTAAAAATTTTTTTTCACAAATTCTGCGTGAACGATTCTTTTTCCTCCAAAATTAATCAAAATGTTTAACATTCAGTAAATAACAACAATTAATTATAATCTATATGATTTTATATATTAAATAATAGGAGAAAATATTATTTATAATTAATTATTTTATATTAAATCTATCTTTCGTGTATTGCAATGACTTCATCAAATGCGCTAGTTTAATTGATAAGAATTGTTTTTTTTATTGGATTTTCACCAAATTTAATTTCAGCAAATGAATTTTGTAATAATTGCATTGATATAAACGCTTAATTATAATCTTTGTGATCTTATATTTAAAATGTTAATTGATATTATTCATATATAATAATATATTATCACCATTATTATTATTTTATATTCTACCTGTCCTTCGCGCATTGCAGTGGCCGCACCAAATGCGCTAGTCTGGTTGCTAAGAATTAATATTTTTTTCTAACGATATTTTCTAAATACTTATTTTCAACAAACGATTTTTTTTCTTTTTTTCAATAGTAACAAAAATTTTCATAATTGCATTGATACAAACTCTTAATTATTATCTACATGATTTTATGATTTAAAAAATAAATGAAGCAACATTGTTTATTTGTAATTATATATTATTATCATAATTATTCTATTATTCCCTTTGTTCTTCATACCATGTTGTAGCGTATCAAATGTGCGAGTCTGATTCACAAATGTAAGTGGTATGGGATTCTATCATCATATGGAATTTTTGCTGTGTTATTCTGTTTTCAGTGTCTAGTAAAGTACAATGGAGCTAACTTTCCTGTTGTCTTAATATTGCAGAGACATAATAGGAGAGCTACTTATAGACTGATTCATGAACTCGGGCAACAAAATCTGTAGACTTTAGCCCAGAAAATAAATTTAGAAAATGGATACTACAATAAACTCTGAACTTGTATTTATATATTTGGAAGTTTTGCCCAAAATACTAAAATTTTCGATTTTGAATAACTAATATATTAAAGACTGTAAAAAACTGAGTATTGACTCTTTATATCTCTGTTTATAACTTTACTAAAAATAAAAGAGACTCTGCGTGTGTGTATGTTTAAATTGGCTCTCTTTAGATCAAGAGCTAAAATTTAGTATAAATATATTTTGAAGGGAAAAAATGTGCCTTTTAGTGCAGTTTTTAAAACTTTTAAGTAATTAAAATTAAAAATTGGCGGTATTCTATTATTACTTCCGAAAATTTAATTAATGCTCAGAAATGGTTTCCACTTCGTTTTAAAACTCAAAATATTTTCTTTTCAACAATACCAATTTATTTTTTGCATGATTTTTTTCTGAGTTTTAACAATTAAAAAAATATTTTTTGAATAATTTTAGCAATATAATCGTTGTCATTATTTTATTACAGTTTTATAACAATTTTCATTATCATACTTAATATTTTATATTTGCATCATTGTTTAAATCTAAAAGAAAAAAAAAGAATCTGTTCATTATTTGCGCAATTTGCGTGAAAAATCAAAAAGTAAAGTTCCATTACCACAGAAAACAAAGTGCAATTAGATGATAGATGAATGTGAGAGACATTTTTAATAGCATTACAATATTATTGAATTCTATTTGTAATGTTCAAGTACATAATAAACTAAACAAGTGTAAGCCTATTAAAATAACTCGGTTTTAATATCTATCACAATTTGATGTTTAAAAATACTTTTTTCAGAAAACTATAAGCATCAGGTACATAAGGAATTTAATTGAAATTAAACTCTACCAATATTTTCAATGAATCAACTAGTCGCCAACTGTGCAAGTCGAAAATAATTGTAAATAAACTTATTATTCTTATAATCTTTTCTAAATTAATAAGTTTTCATTATGAAACCACTTAACTCGAAAAAAACAACAACATGAAAATAAATGTTTAGCAAAAACAGCATTTGTGAACATATTTTTAACAGTGTGTTAAAAATTTTCATTGTTATAATTCCTCATTTTTTAACCTTCGATTTAGAAATCATTACTATAAATAGTTTGAAGCTTACATTATTTTTTTTGAAATGCACTATCAGGTGGAGCCATTAGTATTAAAAAAGTTTAATTTAATTATTCTCTTAACTGATAATTAAATATTACAAATTATATTGTCATCCGGAACAGACAATACATATAAAATTTCGAAGCTTTAGCCCAAATGGGAGCAAGTGAAAAATCGTTTGAAAATTCCATTTTTACATTACATGAAAGAAGTCAAATTGATTAAAAATCAAATTAAAGTTATCAGTAACTGAACAAAAAAGTTTAACCAGAACAGTTTTCAATTCATAATTTTGAAAAGAAAAAAAGAATGAATATAGATACCAAGCAGTTTAGGAAGCTTTTATTATTTTCTGGAATTTGAGGAATGTTTTAAAAAATTGCGGATCCCGCGGAAATCACGGGATACGCAGCTGGAGGGTTATAAGCAGCTACTTTCCATAATTACATTTAATATAGTTTTCAAAAATATGCTTTTATTAGTGCATTAAAAGCGGAAAATTTTCTTTCAATTCCTTTTTCCTTTTTGGATTCCTCAAAAAAACAAAAACAAATATTCTTCCTATTAATGAATTTGGTCCAAAATTTTATACTAATCTGCAGCTTAAAGATAAAGATGTAAGGTCTATGATTTGATGGATCTGACACAAAATTTGATACTGATGCAATTTTGGTATAAATCCACATACCAAACTCTTTTTCTTTAGCTACTTATATTTCTGAAAATTCTTGCTGGTACACACTTGGATAAAACGGCTGATAGACAGTCTACTTGTTGATGGATTTTATTCAAAATTACAATTACAATTTTGATTATCTTTTCAGAAGTTAAGCCATCTACCTTCTTATAGACTTGATCCAAATTTTGATATCGAGCGATGTTATTAAAACCATATGCCCAATTTTATTCTCATAGCTTTAGTTTAGTTTAAATATATTAACACTCCGTTTTAAAGCAACACTAAGACTATTTTGTGACGGACCTCGTAATATTTTTCCGTGGTTAGATGATGAGGAAGACACCTGAGCTGACAATGTATCTCCAAACTTTCCACACCACACCAGCAGGTAGACATTTAGCTCCGACGGTTATTTGGTGGAATCGGGACTCGAACCCTCTGGTTTCAAAACCGCGACCTTACCACAGGCTACCTCGGCCCTCTTCTCGTAGCTTCTTGTGTTTTTGAATAATCATGTTTGAATCCACTTGAATAAGAATGTAGAAAAATTAATCTCCCTGTGGACGAATTTGGTCCAAAATTTAACACAGATCTAAAAGCTTTGTGTAAAATTCATGAATATTTTGTCTATATATCTTACTATTCTTCGATTATAGCATTCACATATAAACTGATGAATAGACGAACATAGAATGAATAGAAGCATGCTATTTTTCGAATTCAAGGAACTTTAAAATGCGGAGATTCATCAATCAATATCTCGAGATCGAAATTTTTGATTATCACAATATTTCCTTTTAGAATATGGGAAAACAAAAATAGGAATGATGTAAAAACTGATGGATCAATGAGTTTTCCTCAGTTGTCAGACGATATAGGGAAATATTTTCAACTCCCTTGTTTCATTTCCGAAATAGCATCACAACCAAACGAGACACGCCACTGTTTTGTCCCACGTTGACAGTAATAATACACGTTCTAGAGTGAAAGATGACAAAATCACCGGTTGATAGTGAGACACAATTTTGTAAAGGATGAAACACGCCGGCAAAACAATTTTTCATTGTTTGAGGACTGACTAGTGTGGACCATAACTCGATTTTTGAATTGTTTTGGTGTTAAGAGAAAAAAAGGAACGAAACATTTTTTTTGGTATCGAATCCTTATATCTTTTGATTCACTTTTCTAGAAAATTCTTGTTGGTAATGTGGTTTAGATGACTTTTTGTTGAATTTTACTCATATAGTATATCAAAACTCATAGGCCGTATTTCTATGAAACACACACACACAAATGACTTTATGCACCACTCGGATACTGTTGGAGTAGGAACAGTGCTAATACAAAGCTCACATTAGGAATGGAAATTGTATTAATTGCATTAGATTAACATCGATTTTCGAATCAACAGCAGACTTATTTTAGAATGAATATCGTAATCTGAAGCAAGAATCGAAAATACGAAAACACTAGAGTCATCATTTTTTTCTTTGAATTTCAAAACCATATCAAAGACAGATGTTTGACTAGTAATCTTAAAGGGATAGTGGACTCTATTAGACACTTTTGGGAATTATTCAGTTAGGGTTATGGAATTTTTTAGGCACTTTTGGGAATTATTCAGTTAGGGTTATGGAATATTTTAAGCACTTTTGGGAATTATTCAGTTAGGGTTATGGAATATTTTAGGCACTTTTGGGAATTATTCAGTAAGGGTTATGGAATTTTTTAGGCACTTTTGGGAAATATTCAGTTAGGGTGATGAAATTTTTTAGGCATTTTTAGGAATTATTCAGTTAGGGTTATGGAAATTCTTAGGCACTTTTGGGAATTATTCAGTAATAGTTATGGAATTTTTTAGGCACTTTTTGGAATTATTCAGCTAGGGATATGGAATCTTTTAGGTATATGCATTAAAATATAAATACTTCAAATTTCTTAAAAAACACTTTAAAGCAAAATATATTATTTTTAAAAAATTTTAAAAATATATAAATTTTAAATATTTCAAAATATTCCAAGAGTCTTAATTTTGAATTTTTTTCTGTTGTTTTTTTCTTATTACCCAATGTAAATTTATTTTGAACACAATTATGTATGATTTTGTAATTCCAATTCAATGTCAATTTTTAAAAAATATTTTTAAGCTATTTTACTGAATTTCCAAAGGAATTTATATTTTTTCTGAACTAAAATTGACTTTTAACTATTTAAAAAAATTCGAAATATAAAATGCATACTCTATTTTTTTTTAATATTTGACCAAAATTTTTATTATCAATTTCATTTAATTTCTTCAAAAATTAAGACATACGGAACATTTCAAAGATATTTAAATCTAAGTACAATATCATTTTGAGAAATGTCATTAAGATGCACTTTTTTTCCTCTTAACCCTTCAAATATTTATTTTATAGAACAATACATTTTATGACACTATTTTAATTGAATATAAACATATATTTTAGTGATGAAAAGATGAAAATAAAATTGCACGTTTTCGCTTATGTTTGCTTATTTCACAATCCACTGTCCTCTTAATGCTTTGGAAATGGTTTATATTTATTTTATCTATTCATTTTCTAGAGGAGAAAAAGCAAATCGTCCCTACCTATATATCAAAAGTGTAATTGATATAAAATTTTAAATCAAGTTCATTTATAAGTAGGTTTAAAAATCCGTCTTTTTTATATAATTATATGGAAATGTGATCAGAGAGTAGAAAAGAGTTAAGAATAAAGTTTAGCATATGAATTTCATATTAAAATTGTAGATCAATATTAATTTTTATATCAGTTTTGTTAACTATTAGACTCTTCATAACTTGTTGGTTTGAGAAGGTTATACTTCATAAACACAAGAAGATACTGAAATAAAATTTTCCATGTCGTTTTTTTATATTAAAATTATAGATCTGCTTCAAATTTTATATGATATCCGCCAAAATTTGATTATATGTCTATTCGAAGTATGTGATCTTTACATTACGATTTAGATCTATATTAAATTTTCATTCAAGAAGAAAAATTTTCATTAATTTTTTGTTATGTGGGATTATAAATTTTTCACAATTTTAGAATTAACCTTTCCATAAAAGGGATGAATTTCTATAAACCTTTTTTATTTAATAATTATTAGATATCTGAAAGGTTTTCTATGTTAAATAGTTCGTATGTATCAATGAATTTAAGTTAATTTCCTTCTAAAGTATAAAATATGAATACATTCTTGATACATCGATATCTTTAAAATTGTCACTAAATATTTATTGAAACTTAATGTCTGGAATATTTGAAAGAAAGGAATGCCCCCTAAAGAATGTATGCACCCAAGATTGGATATGAATGAATCAAAGAGTACGTAGTCAATATTATTTGTTCATCAGAATTTTCAGAACGATATATTTTAAACTACACGAATATTCTGCCTCAAGGAAAAATGATCAATGATGTTTACATTAACTTGAATGAAATAGTTTAACACGATCGTTAATGCGAAATTACTCAACGACGATAAGTTAATCAACTTAAATGAATCAATTCTAATATTAGTGTTCAACTATTAATATTAATGATCTTTTATATGAATTACGATCCACTTAACACTTGTTGACATAATCTTTCAACATACATTATCATTTAACTATTTAACTAAAGTTCTAAATAATTGCTGGTAAAGAGGGTCTTCCAAATTTAGTTGAAATCCTTGAAGATAATATTTTTAGCAAGTGCTGTTTGGTTTCCATTAGTAGTGATGTAATAGTAGATAAAAATGACATTAAATCAAAAAATGTTCTGATGAAATACGAATTTTGAATTTTTATACAGATCTTCTATTTTGTGTATCATGTTTAATAAAATATTTTTGGGACATAATATTTCAAATAAAAAACAGTTCAACTCTTTTGCAATTAAAACTGATTGAATTATGAAAATTTGAATATCCCTATTCTATAAAAACGCACTATTTTAGACCTCTTCGTCGACCGTCTTAAAGAAAATACACCAATACGCGCCTGGTTTTTCCTTTGGTCTGATTGTCTAAGATAGTGAAATCCTTAATTGTCCTCAAATAATGATATTCAAAGCTTTACAACTCCGTCAGTTGTGATTGTAGAAGATTGAAAAGTTAGATTGTCAAAATAATTTTACTGAATATGATTTATAGGATTCGAGGACAATACAAAATTTTTATTCCAAAATTGTTTTCAGAAGTACATTTATTGATTGAAATAAAATAAAATCTGATTTACCGCATTTAAATATTTTTGAAAGTAAAACTGAATTTTAAGATAAATTAGAGAATTTTTATTGAATAATTTTTTAAAAAAAATATTGCATAAATTATAAAAAAAAAATATTCTGTGGTACACGTAAGTTTACAATACTGAAAGATTCGATTTTCTGCAGAAATGCTTTTTGTATCTATTCATGTAAAAAAAGTTTTTGCATCTATTGGAGCTTTTCCTCTTTCATTTCAAATTCAAGTTTAAATCTTACGATAGCTGACAGGTACTTAGAGAGATATATACAGTGTCTCACAAAAGTGATGGGACACTTGTGCTTTACAAAAGGAAACTGTAATAAAATAAATTAAAAAAACATGTACAAATTTTTTGTGGGTGTGTTTCATACTTAAATTTAGTAACAATTATTACATAACATACATTTTGTCAAAATATTAATTTAATAAAAATACAATTGTTTAGAACGGAGTAAAAAATAGCTCACATAAGTGATGGGGCACCATTAGATATGCAACAAAAATCGTCTGAAATAAGCAATAAAAATATTTATGGTGGTTTTATTTTTACTGAAAAGCTATTGGCAATAATTTATAAAATCGTCTTCAGTATTTCTCTCCAGTTTGTTTTGGAATTTTTGTGTTTTTTAGCTCTGTGCAGCCATGAATGCTAAACGAAAAGAAACTTCGCCTGAAATTCGAAAATTAGTTATTAATTTGCATATTGAACGTGGAAAATCTATTAGAAAAACTGCTGAAACAGTTAACTTGAGTCATTCAACAGTTTTCAATATCATTAAACGATATAAAAAGAATCATAGTATTATTCAGGATAAAAGAAGACCTGGCCGACCATCAAAGCTATCCAATGGAATAAAGCGAATTATCGTTCGAAATATTTAAAAAAATCCAAGAAAGAGTGCTCCTAAAGTTGCTGCTGATTTACAAGCATTATATGGAATAATTGTTAATCCTGAGACTATTAGAAGGGTCATTCGATCTGCTGGATATCATGGTAGAGTAGCCAGGAAAAAATTCTTCGTAAGTGAAAAGAATAGAAAACTCAGACTAGCTTTCGCAAAATCCAACATAAATAAGAATTCTGATTACTGGAATAAAGTTATATTTGCTGATGAGAGTAAATTTAATATACTTGGTTCTGACGGTAGAATCTTGGTGTGGAGAAAACCCAGAGAAGAATTTCGCAAACAGAACTTGGTGCCAACAGTTAAACATGGTGGTGGGAGAGTTATGGTATGGGGGTGTATATCGTCCGCTGGAGTTGGTAATCATATTTATATTGACAGTATAATGGATCAGTACAAGTATATTGACATTTTAAAGCAAAATTTGAAATCTTCAGCACGAAAATTGAACCTTCATAGCGATTTTAAATTCTACCAGGACAATGACACCAAGCACACTGCTTTGAACGTTAGACTCTGGATGCCGTATAACTGTCCTGAAATAATAAAAACATCGCCACAATCTCCAGACTTAAATTCCATAGAGAATATTTGGCAAGAATTGGAATCAAGAATTCGCAAACACACCATTTCTTCAAAACAACAATTAAAATCGGTGCTTCAAGAAGAATGGGGTAAAATCCCTCCAGAAATCACAAAAAAAATTAGTCGAATCCATCCCAAGAAGATTAAATCATGTTTTAAAAGTAAAAGGAAATCCAACAAAATATTAAAACCTTTTAAAAAGTAAAATTTTTGGATAAATATTTGATGGAAAATTAAGTGTCCCATAACTTATGTGAGCCATTTTTTGCTCCGTTCTAAACAATTGTATTTTTTTTTATTAAATTAATATTTTAATATTTTGAGAAAATGTATGTTATGTAATAATTGCTACTAACTTTAAATATGAAATACACCACAAAATTTTTTGTACATGTTTATTTATTTATTTTATTACAGTTTCTTTTTGTAAAGCACAAGTGTCCCATCATTTTTGTGAGACACTGTAGTAGAATGAAAATAATATCGTAAGACTTTTATAATAATATGAGTTATGTGACTATCGGAATTTGAAGCTTAAAAATATTTTTCTGAAGAAATAGTGAGGATCGAGATACATATATATTTAATTGAAACTTTTAGAGAGCATTACGCTTGTGGAACCAGCTTGTTGCCAAAGGCAGCTAGTATAAATTAAAAATAAAATTTAACCTAAACGAGCATTTAATGCTAGAATGGAAAAATAATTGCTTTCATCAGTTGTCATCACTGAAATTAAAAGATTAGTTTAATTAACACTACAAACTAAGCGTAGAAAACGATAATTTTGAGCATTTGTTCTATGTGAAATGAAATAAATATGAAGCATGATATTTTCTAGAAAAGTGAATGTAAGAAAAAGTTTTCTGTGACCTTTTGAAATATCTGTATTATGATTCTCTTTTATTTAAAATTTATACGGCTTATTAATACAGGAAATAAGTTCTAATTTAATTATTTTTTTAAAGTGCTCTTATTTTTTTAAGTTTGCTGCTCTTTCCTGTGATGCAAAAATGCTTTTTTTTAAAAGAAAAATAAATGTTTTGAAATGAAAATTTCTAACATCAGCTCATTATTTGAATTGAGAAATACCATCTACTACTTTTAAATTTATTCTTCTTTTAAAATGTTGTATGTAAACAAGTTATGGATTGCAGGACACGTTTTGGCACTTTATGAAGGAAAATATTTCGTATTCCACAATTCAAAAACATTTTGAAATCCTGGCATCAAAATTTCTAAATGCAAAATAAACAGGTTTATTAAAAATCCCGAATCATTACAATTACGTTGAAAGAAGACTCCAAACGAATACCAGAAAAAATTATGTACTGTTTCAAATATTTCTAAAGTGAAATAATGATAACAAGAGAAATTCCACCCATTCAAAATACAGTTGCGAAATCTTTCAAGACATCTGTAATATTAATAATAATAAAATAATGTACAAAGATTTATCACTAAAAGAACTAAAAAATAATGTTCAACAGCTTTTGATGAGGCTTAGTTAAATTATATTAAAGTCCCGTTTTAAAGCAACACAAGGGCTATTTTGGAACTGACCTCGTAATTTTGAACCGAGGCAATATGATGAGGACGACACCTGGGCTGGCACCCCCTCTCGAAACTTCCACACCACACCGGCGGGTGGACGTTTGGCCCCAACGGATTTAACGTGCACCAGACCCGCTTACACGACGGTTCTCAGGTGGAATCGGATTTCGAACCTGAAGCCTTCCGGTTCCGAGCTCAACACCTTAACATCAGGCCACCGTGTAAGGAAAATGGAAAAAAATGTTAAAATAAACCCTACGTATAATCAAAAGAAGTTTTACGTCCTATATATATATGCTGAAGAAATTCCATTTTTTTATCCTGATGTTTTACAATTAATGAAATTTTACAAAGCTAAAGCTACAAGTCATTCCTTGGAAAATACCGCTGTATTCCTTCAAAAAATGAAGTTTGATTAGGTGTTGCATATACAGGGTGATTCAAAACGTATCGTTCAAATTTCGTGAGGAGATAGGGAATATATTAGGAAATCGTTTTCATATAGGAAAGTATGTACGCAATATGTTCGCAAACGTCATCTGCATGGACAAAATAGACAAGTGAAGTGAACACAAGGGTAAAAAGTTAAGTAGTAATGAATGGGCAGTAAAGTTAAGTGGTAATGAATGTGACTTTTATTCCAAAAAGGTCCATACAAGTTCACAGTAGGCGCTCAAAATTGCAACCATTTACACGAACGCAGGATTCGCAGCGCCATTGAATTGGCCGCCGAATATTTTCAAAAACGCCTGACATACCAAGGACAATTCCTGCGAAAGTCACTATTCGTGCAACAAGGTCCATTTCACTGTCGACAGGGGTATCATGCACATGGTCTTTCATGGCCAGCACAGAAAGAAATCCATGGGTGATAAATCAGGTGATCTGGGTGGCCAAGCGATCGGCCCACCTCTGCCGATCCATTGAGCTCTGAATGTTCAGTTCAGGTAATCACATCTCCACAATTGTGATATGGTCTGTAGCTCCGTCATGTTAATATCACACACACAGGGGCAGGCATTGTCCGTGATATACTAGACTTTTTCGAAAATGTTCGGTGAGAGACGCAAAGGCGCTGTGAATTCCTTTTCGTATAAATGGTCGCAATTTTGAACACGTATTGGTAACGAATGTACTATACCTTGTTGGAATACAAGTCACATTCGTTTCCAGTTAATTGTACTGTTTCCTTATGTTCAGTTCACTTGTTCGCTTTGTTCATGCAGATGAAGTGTGCTGACATACTTTTCTATGTGAAATCGATTTCCTAAGATATTCCCTGAAATTTGAACGATAAGTTTTGAATCAGCCTGTATACTTTTTCAATATATTTCTACGAAGTCTGCTGGCGTTTCACTCATGAACAATTGGGACTTACAGTCTGCTAAAAAAGAGTTCTTTCTAAGTAAAAACCTGCTAGAGATTATGAAAAATAGTAAAAGAGGAATAGAAATCAATATCCCTGGAAATTTTATGAAAAGCCCGTTCTATCATGGAAATCACGATGCAGACTTATAGTCCAGAAAAAGATGATCAAATTGAACTCCTTAAAAAATAACCTGTATATTCTAAATATTAATCGCTGAAAATATGTATGAACAAACTTCAGCGTAACTGGATATGACACACATGATAATCTCAATTGCGCATGCGTTCCTAACATGCACTGTTTATTAAGATGCATTAAAAAAAATAAAACTCTGCTTTTGCGGATGCGCAAAAAGTAGTTGATTTCAAGAAAATATGAAAGATGGAAGCGAGGATGTTTGCGTTTCCTTCAACGAGGCAATAAAATTTTTTTATCAGAGGAATTAAGTGGCGTATTAATTTCTAATAATCCGTAAAATGGGACTGCATTTATGAACAATAAATATACGAGTTTTGGAATCACAATAAAATATTAGTGAAAATTAAAAATAACGTTTGTAATCGTTGCCTCAGCTTTGGACCGAAAGGCTCCAAGTTCGAGATGCAATACCGCTAAATTTCCGTCGCGTATGCGGGCTTGCCGCTGTTTAAATCTGACAACGTAAGCTAAACCTTCTCTTATTGGTATGGTGCCGAAGTTTGGAGAATGAGTGCCAATTCTGTTTTCTCTTCGTCATCTGATATGAGTTCAAAATTACGAGATCCATCTTAAAATAACTCGGGACGTAAATGGGTGTGGGGCCGGGCAAGACTGGGAGTATATGTAAAGCGAATTAAAATCGTATATTTTGTAGTCAGAGAAACATCTTCAATTTAATGAGACTAAAATGGAAAAATCAATTTTTACTTTCTCTAATGCGGAGTATAAAAAATGTATAGTAATCGTCAAAAAATGCGGACTCGAGATTTTGACGAATCTCCACGCTTTAGATTCCCCGTCCCTGAGTTCAAACAACACATTTTTGGAAAATGTGCTTTTGTTTGTGATAAAGATAATACAAGAATGCTTTGAATTTGACTGCCGACATTTGGTATATGGATTTTACACCAAATTGGAAGATATCTAACGAATTTTGAACAAAATCTGTTCAGAGGTAATATATCTGTCCAGCAATTCGAATATAAATTAACATGATAACTACAAAACGAAGAGAGCATCCGAATAAAATTCGGCATCCGATTAAACATCTACAATGTAGACATTTATCAAATTTTGAACCAAATCCAATGAGGGGGTTGACCGTTTGTCTGTCTGTACTTTCAGAAACACATAAATGAGTAATGAGTTAAAAATATTATGTTTGGTATTGAGTTTTGTGATTACAAGTGTATCATTTTCGCATTTTTTTCAATTGATTGGGAAAAATGCACCTAAAATGCAGATCGGATTAACCGCATGCCAGGAATTATTCGCCAAACAACTCGCCAAGGTTGACATGCTAGATTTAGTAAAATGCTAATTTCACGCCAAAGGTTAATATTTCGCCGTAAGAACGATTGTACGCCAATGCCAAGTAAGGCGTTTTCTAATATATTGCCTTTATTAGAGTTTATAACAGAAAGTTTTTGGAGAACCACTCTGGGTGGTTTTTGAAAGTACAAACTGGTTTTATTCCTTTAAACGACAGATTGGAAGAGTACATTTCAGTACAAAGAAATATCGCAGAGTACATTTAAAGTCCCTTGTTTCATGTATTAAATATTCTTTAAAATTTAACAATTAACATAATTTTACAGTCAGAAGCATTTCATCTTATCTTTACATATAACACAAAGTACAATACACAAGAATAAATAACACAATGCACAATATACTAGAATAAACAACAGAAAGCTCAAACAAACACAAATACAAAATAGCCTTAATATTATACAATTAACATAATTTCCCAGTCAGAATCTTTTCATCTTATCTTTACATATAAAACAAAGCACAATACACGAGAATAAGTAACACAAAGCACAAACAAACACAAATACAAAATAGCCTAAATACTTTGAGAGCCAGAGTGCAGCCAATTATCTACAGGTTGAGTTAAACAATATGTATATTTAAGCAACATGAATTATAATACAATAATAGCAAGCTAATGAAAAATGTTTATCAAATCGGACCTCCTGTTGACTCGTGCTGAAAAGTCGATTATTTTACTCGATTACCATTATTTTGTATGCTAACAACATAATGTATCCAATTCAATTTATTTACCGCTTCGTATTTTTGAAATATTCAGGGATTAGCAGATGTATAGCCATTATTCTGTAGGAGATATTTCGGAAGCAGAGAGATTTTAAGTTTAGAGATTTAAAATCTAGAAATCTTTTTTTGATGATAGCAAAACCACAATAATTTGCCTTTAATTTATGCTTCAATTAGAGCTTTTGATACAAAATCACGGAAAATGCATCAGAAATAAATTGTTGAGGATGCAATTTGTATGGATTAGCAAATGAAAGAAGAGTTGATAACAAAGCTTTATTTCCTTCTAAAAATCTGCGGTAGAAATTTTATCATTTTTATTCTCTCTCATAACAAATAATAAAGACATCAGATTATTTTGTCTCGGAAATATATAAAGAAGATTAGAATCCGCGAAACGAACAAACTGAAGAATTTGCCGTTGATTTTATTCATTGCTTTGAACTTATTTATTTTGAGATAATTATGAAACTGAAATGGTTCTTTAAAATAATTAGATTAAAGTTGTTTATCGGAAGCCATCTTTGAAAGAAAAGATGCGATGGATTTTATTCATTTAAAGAGTAACGAAAAAGTAAGTTCCAAAATATGAATACCTGTGGTCTTTTAATTCTACGTAACTGGCTGCAGCAGTCCTCAAAATCCTCATAAGTGTCACCTCCCCCCCTTTCCCCACAACCGCATAAAAACGTTGAATCTTGGGCAAGGTCATAAACAACACGAGTGCACCGAGTTTAATTTTTAGGGTTCTGGACATGAAAGTCCTGTGCTTTGCAATATAATATTCTGATGTATTCTGACGATGATTAAGTGTGTGCCTAAAGTGGCGTTATTATCAGTAAAAAGCTCATAATTAGAATTAAAAAAAATTTAAATAGCTATCAAAGGACTAGCTATTCAAAAAACAAATCTTTCTTATGCAGTTGTACTAGATTCAAAGGTAGCTAAAGGCAATCAAAATAAATAAATAAATAAAGGCGCAGTCATAAAAAGAAAAAGTGTAATAGGTCTACATGGCTGAAGCAGAAGAGCTTAGATAGTATTCCATAGTAAAATTATCATTTAAACATAATGAGTAAATAATGAAATTTATCACTAACTTTAAAAACAGAAAAATAAAAGTGAAATAAAAACAAATTTAACGCAAAAAGAAAAATATAAAAAAATAAGTAAATAAATGAAAAAAAAAATAAAAGAAAAAAACAGGAAAAAATAAATATATACATTGGCTTTGTCTAAGGTAGAGTCCATGATCAGGAACAAAAGGCTAGATAAAGAGTTCTTTTTGCATTTTTTTCTTATACTTACAATATACGGTCCACTTTTAACTATGCTTAACTTTCCCTGCGCATACTTTGAAGATCTCAGGCAATGGTAGAGTACCATTTAAAGTTTGCCACTGTTAAAAAAGCATTAACACTTGAAGTACTAAGAGGAATTGCCTTACCCCAAGGTATAATCAATAAAAAGTCCTTTTTTTCTTTGTAGTAAAATAACATGGCTCCAAATGTCCTTTTTTCTTTTGTAGTAAAATAATATATGGCATCCATAATAAGAAAGCTTAGTCCAGACAGGAGACAAACTAGGATAAATTATTATTCCATTTAGAAAATCCTGCTTAGAAAATCTGAAATGCTTTTATTGAAGTCTTTTTTAGATAAATTATTAAAACAACTAATAAAAAAAATTGAAATCTGCTATCTCAAATTTCACATTATTACGTGAGAACATTATTTTTTTAAAGTCACGTGGTATCAATCCTACAGAAATCCGATTGAAATACATGCATTAATTGAGTTAGTTTAATGCATATTAAAGAGTGTATAGAAATAAAAGTGGGCGTGAAAATCCTACAACTAAGTTAATGATTGGTAAACGCACCCAGTTGAGTATTTTGATGGATGACTCCACAGCATTTAAAAAGATTATTTCAGATAGTGTATCAATTGAATTAAAAATATTATTAAAATTAAGTGAACACTATCCTGATATGAAATGATATCATTAAAAAGACAATTTTTTGAGTCTTAAGATATAGTAAGACTATTTGTTGGAAGATAGTTATTTTGGAAGATATGAATCTCAATTTCTGTAGGGAAGTCATAATGATTACAACTTGGCTTAAGATTAATGTACAGTCACCAAAGTTGTAATATTTGGAGCGATTGCTCACTAAATGCCATGGTAAAATTTTTTTTATTGCAACTTCTAAAAGCCTGTTGTTATCATTTCTGGTATCCATTCAGGAGGGTAATCTTTAGGCGAGTTTTTCGAGATTGGAAAAATTTTTACGTGACAAGAGAATAGGGTTTATGGCGGACATTTGCGTCAAGGTGTAACATTTTATTGGCGATAAGTTTTTTTTATCATTTTCTAATGACCCTACAAGTGAAAACTTGATGCCTCAAAGGCGATAAATCGCCAACTTTCTGCCTGTGTAATATGGGGCACCAAAAACTTCAAACAAAACAACATCACGCTCTCACATGATAATAACTAATGAATTGAAATCTGACTCAGAGATGCAATTTTAAATAAAATTTAGAAATAAGGTTATAACTTAAGTTGGCGATAAATCGCCAAATGTGACAACCTTCTGCATTATTTTCTAATATTTTCTATTAACTCTAAAAGCGAAAAATTGATGCTTCAAAAGCCATAAATCACCAATTTGTTGCTTACGCATTTTGAGGCTTCAAAAAATTTACAAGTGTGCTAATTTCAGTCATTTAAGTTATTAGTTTTTGAGTTACTACATTTACATGTAAGTGAGAATACAAACTTGTAGACGATCAACTATTTGACAGACTAGATACAAAATTTCATAAAAATCTACACTTTGGATGTTAAAACTTTGAGTCAAATTTCATTTATCAAAGTCCCCACGTTTTTGAGTGCATGTATGCAAAAGTACAGACTGTCAGACGGCCGACACATTGACGGATTGGATTCAAAATTTGAAATGAAACTACATTTTCATTTTTAAAATGCTTACCAAATTTTATCCATCTAGCGTTTTACTTTATGAGTATCGCATTCGTTCGTATTTAGAGAGTGAGGCAAAAAAACTTTCGGCAAATGAATTTCGTTCAAAATTTGATAGAAATCTACACATTTGATATACCAATACCAAATTTGATATAATGACCATATACCAAAATTCATCCGTCAAAGGGTTATTGAGTTATAGAGTTAACAGACAGACAAAATGAGCAAAATGTGCTTTTCGAATTCAAGGAATCCTGAAACGTGGCAATTCGCCAAAATCTCGAGACAGAATTTTTTAACCTTCGCAATACTTTTTCTATGCTTTCTACAATAGAAAGTATAATGTAAAAATGAAAAAGATTGAAACAGAGAAATATTCCAGTATTAATTTGGAGAACAGTGTTATCGACCTTCTAAAGTCAAATTTGAAATACAAGCAAATTTTTATTCTTACTTTTTCGTATAAGAAGTTTAATAAAATTTAGTTTTTTTCAAATCCTTTCCGAAGAATTTGTAACAATATTTTGCAGTTCGATTAATAAGCTAACCGAATCTTTTGAATTAAAAGCAGAGTCTGAAACGTCCGTATGACGGTTTTCTTATGTTTAACTGTTGCCATTCTACAACAAACGATGAGAACGATGTACATTAGCGTAGCATTCATGTACATTAGCGTTATATATATATATATATATATATATATATATATATATAAGTCAATATATCAAAGTCATTCTAAAATATTTTCTTATTTCCTGATCCCATTCCACTTTCTGTATTTAATTAATTCAACTGAAGCTTTGCAAAAATGATGCGCCATCAGTTCCACGTGCCGAGTAAAAATGATCCCTCCGTGCCTTTTTCAAGGTCAACACATGTATAAAATTTCAAAAACAAATCTAGTTGTTTGCTTCTAACAGTTAAAATCACCGCATACACAAGAAAAAAAATAACGATTTTCATCCACTTAGAATAAAGAAATGGAAACTTTATCCGAAATGTTTTTTTTGGAGTTTTTTTTCTTGGATTGATTTTGGGTTTCAAAAATAAATTCTGCTTAGCAAAAGGACACAAATCTGTCTTTAATTTGAAATAAAATATAATTTAAAATTTCAAACGCAGAACAAAAATGTCTCATTTTTTACAATAAAAACTATTTCTTCTTTTTGCGAACATTTTTAGAAACGGCTATTTTTACACTTAGAATTTTTCCCTTTTTCTTTTTATTACGTATTTCTTTAAAATATCATAAACAACTTTTCCAAACTATTTTTTTATCACAAATAAATTAGCATATCTTTGTTTTTAATATATATTCAAAGAAGTTTTTCAAAAAGTCTTCGTGAAGGTTCGACTTTAGAAATTTAAATAAAGAAAGAAAAAGATTTAGAAGCAGATTTTAAAAAGCAGTTCCTTATTTTAGTTCAATCTATATTAATAATAAAAGATAATGTGCATGTGTACTTTGGCACTCTACAGGGAAGACCTTTTAATCTAAAGTTATAGAATTTGGCTTTAATATTTCTGAAAGGGGAAATGTTTTCTTCGTTGAGAATATTTTTGAAATTTTAATTAGAAACGGAAATTTTAATTCTGCAAGAGTTTGATGTTTTTCCACAATAACTTTCGAGAATATTATAGAACAAGGATTTTTATGCCAATTGATAATTCAGTTATCCGTATTCGACATCCAACTGTTCGCCTATTAATAGCATTAATTTATTAATGTCAAAACAAATTCGAGATAAGTTAAGCGTCATATTTTCAAAGAGTTATATTTTGATTTATGTTTTCTTATCAAACAAAAAGAAATTTAATTGATTAACCATGCATGCAAATCGGTGAAATTAATCGGTGAAATCGGTCAGATTATTGAGGCTAGTCAGGGTTATATTTTATGATATGTTTAGAAATTATGGAGCGGCAGGAGAATAGACTACCATTGATAACTTATTTGAACATCATAAGCATTCAAATAAAAAGGAAATTGGCAAAATCGGTGCCAAATCTGACTGGTGTTTTGGTCTTCTTCATTGTTATTTTCTAGTATACTAACAATAAAAAGAGAAAATATGAGAATCGTCAAAAAACTCGGGATTATTTGTTTATGTGTTTTGAACGTCTGCCTTTTGAATTTTTTTGAAACAAAAATTTGACAAATATCTACAATTTTGATCACAAGGCTGCATATCAAATTTTATTAAGCTAAATAGCTGCGTGTTTGAATCATAGTGTTCAAATATAAGCTATGATGTCTTGATCCTGACCGATCAAATAAGAGAGTAGCGTAACAAACAATTCGTTTATTTACAGCTTTATATGTACACAAGAACAACTTTTCTCATCTAGGTTAATATTATTTAGAAAATACATATAACAGTGGAAAGTCAATCATGAACCGTTCCTCGATCAATTCGAAGAATAAACAAACAAACAAATAAATAAAGAAACGCTAATTGGCTATTAACTCAAACGGTTGCTCCAGGGGTAGCTCCAGAAATCAACTGATCATTATCGAATGGATCTTAACACAGAAACTCGAATCACATGGAGTTTCTCATAAAATCAGGAACACCTTCGAACACCCACGTCTCTCCAACTCCTCCTTAAATGGCTCTTACTGCTCTTCTCTCTCTCAAAACAAAAATTTCGCATTTTATTTCCGTCAAATTTCCGCCTTTGACTTTCTTATTGGTGCACTTGAGTTCACTATCACCCAATAGATGCTCAGCAATGCTTCCTTAATGGTCTCCAGTTGATCGTTGGAATGTCTGTTTATGATAGATCTTTGTAGCTGACCCTTCCCGAACACATGTTGACCGTATAGAATTCACCGCTAACACAGGCTATAGTCCAACTGACTTCGACACTTAATGACAATGGTTGCTGGTGATTGATCATGCCTCGAAGATATGAGGAGTCCCTTCATAATGGAAAAAAGTTTAATATCTGGATGTTTTGACGTGCTTCTCCCATGAAGATATGATGGATCCCTTTGAAACGACGAAGCATGCAAAGGTGGTCCTTTATCTGCATAAACAAATGACCAGACAGAAAGACTCTACTGGTGAAGAGGATCCCCATATTAACGATGTGTGGGGGAAACAGGTGACGTTACAGCTGGCCGAAATGCCAATTATCATGTGAGGGAAACGGGGAAACGTTACAATACAAATGTATATGTCACAGTAAATGTGATTAATTGGACGATTATCTATAATTACAGGTGATTAGTCATAATCACTGGTAATTATACATAATCGCCTGATAAATCACATTTACTGTGCCATATATACCAACAAATAATTGTCCCACCTGCTTGATAAAAAATTTCCTTCAAATTCACAATTTTTCTGAAACATCTATATACTTAGATAATCAATATAATTGGGTGAGCTATTTATTTTTGTGTTACCATATTTACATGAATAGATATTAGCAGACACATTTTTCATTGGTGGTTTCATATGAAATTTGGTAGCAGAAGTCTGAATAATTAGTTAAAAAATCATATACGAAATTTCAGACCTAAAGTTCTTTTTGCTTTTGTATCTACGGAATTCATAGACAGTAAACAAGCTGATATAAATTCCAGAAATGTATTTATCGGAATCAAGGAGGTCTGAAATGTGGGGAGTTTGATTAATACATTATTTTTTTATTATTCTTCGGGTATGAAAAAGTGAAGACTGTTTGTATTTGCTTAGTGGGTGTATTATGGGATACAAACAATTTCCTCATATATATCAGAATCTTTGTTTTTACATTCTTTGCATTTGTTGATGCAATTCAAGATTCGTCTAGGTATGGTATTGTAAATAACGTATGGATATTGTGAGAATATGAAGGCCGTGTTATTATATTCTTACTAATTGACAAAATATAAGCATAGCCTTTCAAATCTCCCACTGTGTCATTTTCTATAAATATCATCTCTAACTTCCGTCAAAACGGAAAAATCTCCTTTGTCTCTCTGTTTATTGAAAGGCCTCTCAAATTCTGTCTTTGAAAAGACTTTTCAAAGGTTCAAGTGTTTTAAAAGTTGAAACAATTATTCTTTTGCATCTCTGATCACAAGACAGGTGGCTTTGCATGCCACTTTTTTGCACGCAAATTGAAATTCGAAAAAGAAAAATATTCGAAATCTATTCTGTATCCACAATGCTTTCAGATTCTATTGATTATGATGCCGTGTCTGCGTTACAGCGGAAAAGGCAGTGCAATAGCTTCTGAAGTAAAGGCCCCTGAACACCCGAGGGTGGAAGTCTGATTTCTAACTCTTAAGAAGATGACCCTCACACACTAACTTGCACAACCCCTTTTTACAGGGGGGGGGGGGCTCTTTCACACACCTCACACATAGAACAAAGGGTAAAGAACAACCATGTCCGAACCAGGACTCGAGCCCGGGACTCCCCAATAAAGAGGAAGACGCGCTACTCCTAGGCAGGACGCTAGCAAAATTCAGATTCTGTTATGAAACTTTAATTATATGTTGCGTAATATTTAAATACAAGACTTTCTCTCAGTGTATCTTCCTTTTTCAGCCTAAACTCATATTATGTTGCTCTTCAATTGATTTCGATCCATTTCGAATTTAGCTTTCGTGTCAAGTCTGTGTTCTCTCTCTTCTACAGTTTCTCTCTGACTTCCTTCTAGATTTCTTTTAGTATTTGCTATTGCTGTCTTATTTGTATCTTTTGGACAATTTCTTTTTGTATTTGAATTTTTTTCCAGCGTCTATCCGAGTGCATCTGTTTTGTCTTGCGTGTTTGATGTTTTCGTTTGAGTTTTTTTCGAAACTGAACATTTATGAGAGGAAGTATATATATTTTGGAGGGGTATTATTCACAATTCCAATTTTAATTGGAAATATGGGAAAATAGTAAGATGTAAGAGGAAATAAAAGCGTAACGAAAGAGAGAGGTTTATTTTATCTGACTAAAAATAACATAATATACCTTGAAAATGTATATCCAAAAGTATACCTTGAAATATAAAATATCGAAGTAAACCTTAAGGAGTGGTTTCTCCAAAAACCTTTCTCACAGACACTCTAATAAACTTGTTATGCCAGAGAACGCCTTACGTGGCATTGGAGTACAACAGTTATGAAATACTAACTTTTGGTGTGAATTTCGCCTTTTTACTGAAGAGTTATCTAGCTATCTTGACGAGTTATTAGGCTATTAATCCCTCGCATGCATTAATAGCATCCAAAAAACGAATTTTTGCTTTTGATTAGTTTCTCACAATCGATTGAAACAAAAATTTAAGACAAAATTACACTTGTAGTCACAAAATCCCATATCCAATTTGATAGATTTAAGTCAGTGCGTTTTTGAATTGTCTTGTTTAAATGTGTATGAAAATACAGACAGACAGAAAATCAACTCTTTGTTGGATTTGGCTCAAAATTCAACAAACGTTTAGACTAACGGTGATAAATCTGAGCACCGAATTTTATCTATCTACCTTTCTTAGTTTTATAATTATCGGATTAATTTATATTCGAAAAGCCGGGCATACGAACTTCCTCTGAAAAAATTTTATTCAAAATTTGACAGAAATCTCCACATTTCGTGCAAAGACCGTGTACCAAATTTCAACTGTCTAGCTCAAAATGTTTTTCAGTTATCTTTGTCTCAGATAGGCAGACAGACGAGCATTTTTCAAAAATGTGTTTTTTGAACTCGGGGAGATCCGAAACGTGGATATTCTTCAAAATCTCGAGTTCGAATTTTTTGACGAGTGCTATATTTTTTCTATTCTACATATACGAGAAAATAAAAATGTAAAAACAATGAATTAAAGCAGAGAAACATAGGACAGAATGAAGAATTTCCTCGAAACTAAGGGTGTTTCATAATAGTAATTTAATAATGATTTTTCATGGGCCAGCTTTCAATATAGTTACGGGAAATCCGTCCTGTGGGAATATGATGAAATGCGCAACACATTTGATAACAAATATCGATGTTTAATTCCATAAGAAAACATGAAAATACAGGCTGCAAGGCTTGGAGAAATCCTTGTCAAAAACTAACCCAAATTGTTGAATTTAATTTTTCTTAAAAGAAAGACGCTCCACACAAAGACGACAGAGTCGCTTTTAAAATAAATTTTGAAATATTTATTTTAACATAAAATATTCACTTCTCGTAATCATAAAAAAAGAAAAAAAATATTTAGCACAATGTTAAGACCGCACAGGTTTAGGTTTAGTTATATTAACGTCCCGTTTGAAGCAACACTTGGGCTATTTTGGGACGGACCTCGTAATTTTGAACCGCGGTCAGATGACGTGGACGACACCTGAGCTGGCACCCCTCTCTCCACACCACACCACACCAGCGGGAGGACGTTTGGTCAGGACGGATTTAACGTGCAACAGACCCCCTTACACGACGGTTCTTCGGTGGAATCGGGACTCGAACCTGAAACCCTCCGGTTCCGAAGCCGAGACCTTACCACCAGGCCACCGCGGCCCCTAAGACCGTACAGGCAGGTATTTCTACATTAAATTTTTTTACTTCTAAATAGAGAAGAATTAGGAAATCCCGCTCATCTAAGGGAGTTTCATGGTATTTTATTCTAATATATACATGTGGTGAATAGGATGTGTTATCTTCTCTATTGACATATGAATTCGGAATAATCATTGATTAGAATTCAAAAATCATTAAATAAAGGAATTTTTCGAAAAGTAATGCTTGCATTATTTTCCCTTCTGCATGGAATTACTCCAAAAAGAAGAATTTTTTTAATAAGTATTTCCAATAAAAAAAATAGATTCCTTTACATCTGAGTAAATATCTGGCAACATAAATTGTTGATGATAGAAACAGTCACAATTAGGGCGTGAAAATCCTTTTTTCAGCCCATAATTTCTAAGAGATTATAGTTATCAAACAACTTTTACATGAAAGTTGCTCGTCTTAATGAGGCACTCATTTGTCTAATTGGATTTATTTTTCCATCTTCAATATTAAGAAAGTTATAGCGAAATAAAAATTTCATCTCCCCCACCATTTCCTTAACCTCGTCAGAAATCCAGTAGTTTCTTGAACATTTATTTTTGGCGCCAAACTCTAAATTTTTGGCATAGTTTTCAAATATCGCCACGTTTCTCGCCAAGATCACGTGTTATTGCCCGCCGTCCTTTCAGTATCTGTTAGAGCTATCTGTGAAACTCTCTTCCGTACCAGGAAACGAGCTTCTCAGGGAAGAAATTAATCATTAATACTTATACACAAATTTGAAAATCTAACACTATATTCATATGCAGTTAAATTTATATTTCAAAGCCCTGTTTTCCCTGTTTTTCGGAATGGAATAAATTACCTTTTTCTGTCCTTCAAACGCGTAATATATTGAAAGAAGAATGTTAAGAAATATATGTGTTACTTAGAATAAAAAAATGTTTATTGAGTTACGAATTCCTGACATTCTTGAATTCATTTATCGTTTTCTGACCTTCACTCATTTTGTCTGACATGTCATTCGATTTTCTTGAAATAGGAATTCGGAGATATAAATATCTTCATTAAAGTCGCCGAAACACTTTTTGGAACGTATCTAAACAAGAAGTTTTTATTTTACGTAGATGTAGAATCATATTTATTGAATTTCAACGTGTCATACTCGATATAAAATGATTTCTTCACTAAAATGTGTTTGAGAGAGATCACTGCAAAGTTCAAATAAATTTTCGCCAAACTTTCTTTTTATTTCATAATAATAAAAACGAAATCAAATGCTCGCTCCTTTGAAGTGTCTTTGAAATTCATATTAAATAAGAACTTGTATGGTTCCTAAAAAACCCATCGAAAGAATTTCCGTGAGAGAATATAATGAAAGGACGATCGCCGCATTTGATGTTTCTTCTTACGAATATTTTTTTAGAAAGGAAAAATCATCAAGAAATATCTTTTATTTCCCTCACAATTGCATAGCTTTTCTATTTAAGTTCTTTACTTTCCAGTATACGTAATAAAAAGAAAATATAGTAACCATTAAGAAATTCGAACGCGAGATTTTGACGAATCCGCGTTTTAGATTTTTCTCAGTTCGGAAAAACAGTGTCGCCTGTTTGCCTGCGACAAAGATACCTAAAATACGCTTTGATCTAGACGGTTGAAATTTGGTATGCCGTCTTTATAACAAACTCGTAGATTTCCATCAAATTTTGAGCAACATAAATCGAGCTTCAGATAAAATTCGATGTACAGAAATAACTTCTATAGTCTAGATGCCTTTCAAATTTTTAGATCCAACTAAGGGTTGACTGTCCATCGGTTTGTACTTTCAGAAACATGTAAACGCTATAATTTAAAGTCGCAATGACTTGAATATATCAAATTTGGTATCTGATTTTGAGTGTAATTTTGTATAAATTTTTTTTCTCAGTCGGTTGGGAAGAACTTGTCTAAAACCCAATTTCAATTTATATATATTTTTAATCCCCCATTTGATGCCAATCGGCTGGCAAAAGAGCTTCCAAAGTCCTTTCATTGTATGTGTTTTGTGAGTCATAACAATGGACCTTGTTTACATCTTTCAATAAACTGCATATTTTTCTGAATACTTTGTTTTTATTTTCTTCAATTTGACGGTGGTCTGAGTTTTTAAAAATTGCGCCATCTAATTGGCAAAACATTTCTCTCCAGTCTCATTATGGACCGACAGACTTTTTCTAGATTTTTGCACCGTCTTTTGGAACTTTTTTTGCTGGTAGTAATCATCATTATTTGACAAAAGTTTATAAACAATTCATTGAATTCTTTCAATATTTAGAGAAATCTCATAAAGGGAAAAGTTATTTGCTTCAACTCTCGAAATTTTCTATAAATCACCTTCAAACGGCCGTACTTTCCAAGGCAATTCTACAAGCGGAGTTTCTACAAGAGTTTCTTATCTATTTTTATGTTTACCGCCATTATCGCGCATGCGCATAAAATAATGCGTAAATTTCCTAAAAACTTCACTGCATTTTCTTGATCTTGTGATTTTTTTTTTGTATTTTTAAGATACGTAAAATTCAAATATTTTAAAATTTGATTATACATAAAAGTTAGTATATTGATTGTGCAAAATGCGTTTTTGATGTTTTTATGTGTACGACAATAATGATAAATTATCGATCCAGTGTTTATTGAAATGTTTCATTAAAAACTGAATCACAATCTATCTTGTGATGAATCTATAAAAGGTTAGATTAAAATAAAATGGAAGCATTCATCTAAGATTTAAAATTATTAAAAATAATATTGTTATAAATTTACAGCACTTGGAAAATAACAAATTTTATGGAAGAAAAACCGAAAAATTAAAAAAAAAATGTAATCATGTGATATGCTGAAGATTTGTAGTCGCAATAAACTATTTCTCAGAAATCGGATAATCTTATCATAGGTGATAAGGAGTTATCACAAATGATAAGTCATAGCAGTCATAAGACTCTCCGGCCCTCCTGAAGGGACACTGACAATAAATACTGAATGACTGGACCGCCACAACCGCTACACTGGCAGGAACTGTGGTTGAGTTTTAAGGCCATTACCGGCCACGGTACAACCCTTCCATGAGGAAGTTGTTCCATCATTGATGGGAGGAGCCAGACCCCACCTTTCAGTTTACCCTCGAGGGTGGTGAGATCCAATTACCATGCCGGAAGTATCTCATCCTCATTTCGAGGTGTCCCCCCCCCGGGGGATCGTCACCGATGATAAGGTGTAACCTATAATCTTATCATAGTGATATATATTGAGGAACTTATGACGCAAAAAATATTTTGAAGAATTTCTTTTTTTACCGAAGCAATATAAAACATGTTACTTTCTAAAAATTAATTTTAAAGCTATCATTATAATTTTATATATTGCAGATTATATAAGATGAACAAAGTCTGATTAAACTATTAACATAGATTTCATTTACACATTGGGTATTAAAACCATATCAACTTATTAAAAAATGCACAAAACTTGCATATAATAAATATTTAAACAGATTTAGTTACTTTTCAGGTCGTTTAAACAATGATACTTTCTTAAAAGTTATATATCGATAACTATACTCTAAAAAGAAATCGTAGCAGATAATTGATGATTTTGATTCATTCACTTTGATGATTTTTCTTAATTACGTTTATTTAAAGATATTTTGAAACTTTCATAGTGATACGAAGATGGATGTTTAAAATTTGATGAAGCTTTTTAAAAGTAATTTTCAGTTATAAACATTTAAAATAAAAGAATCGTTTACGAAATATCTATTTTCTTTGCTAAATTTTTGATTATATCTCCTTCACTAAATTACTTACACTTATAATAATTTGAAAAATTTTGAATAATTTAAGATCTCAAATAAATGGAGACTTTAAAGTGAAATGGAAACTCTTAAAATAGAAATTTTTACGATACTACATTTCTTTAATCGCTTAATTGTTTTGGCCGAGTGCCATACGTGCATCGATTTATCGAATTTTGATAGTTATGAGCAAAAAATAAACCATTCATAACGATTATAATTCCATACTAAAATTACTTCGAATACATAGATAAGTCAAGTATTCAATGTATTTCTATTTGAATCAAAATAAGAAAATATTCCCAAAATAGAAGGTGTTATCTTACTAGATAGTAAAGAAAATAAAACAGTTAAGTGGTTATTGCTTTAGATATCCAAATATATGTGTTTGTAACCAACTAATACTTTCATAAATCAGATGATTCTAAAAATAACAGTCTATGGCAACTGATTATCGGAATAGAACTCTATGTTTTAGATATCTAAATAATTAGTGGCATGAAGAAGGCAACTCGAATTATTTTCAGATTTCCAATTTCTTGCTTTGGCATGAAAATAGTTACAAAATCCGAATTTACCCTTAACCTACTTGTCTATTTTGGGAATGAATATCCAGAAAATTACATTTATTGAACCAAATCCAATCCCACTTTAACCGGTTGCAGAAGAAAGAATGTTCCAGTATGCTGCTGAAAGAACAGCCGAATAACCTACTGCTTCCTCTCATAAGTAGGAGTTCCATTTCGAGATGCTATTGACATTTGCTCATTTGCCATTACCTTGCTAGACTTTTGCGTCTAAGAGGTAAAAAAATAAAGACCATGCATTGCATCTCTGAATTAATGGGATACACAGGGAGTGAGAGCTTAACGAAAAAGTATGGATGTTGTCGTAAATATATAACGCGGACAGCATTTTGCACGACGGATCAATAAACTTTGAGCTTTAGCTTGTGTACCTTGGTATAATTCTTCGATTTTATTTCATATTCTTTTAGGATGACCAACATTGATTCTGACAACAAGATAACTAGAAATCTTTTCTAAAAATAAGTAATCTGTTATTTTTCTAGGACTAGGATGGGTAAAAATTTATATTGATATTGTCTGTGTAGACAGAATTAGGTGTATCCTCTAAGGTCCGGTGGCTGCTGGAAATATAAACTATTTTTGCTTCAATTGATTTGAGATAGGAAAAAAAATCTGTATTCATCGACAAAACTATTGTAAACTATCCCCCTTATCAGACCAATTATAGGTATTGATTGTGTTTAATTTCAATCAAATCTCTTGCAAATAACATGATTATTAAAAATTCTTTCAACAAAATACTTTTAGGCCTAACTTTGCTACAGACATTTAAATCACGTTATTACAATAGACTTATGCTTGTTCTACTCACACTGCATATATGAACCATTCTAATGTAGTCAAATTCCATAGCATCGTATTGCTATTAAAGATAAAATTGCTCATCTCATTTATTTGGTAATTTCTTCATTTATTTTCTAAATTCAATTTCTTATTCTTTATATAAACCACACCGATATTAGACAGAATCTTTCTTCCATAGCTTTCATAAATGAAAGAAAATCATGCAATTAAATTTTTGTAAAGCAATGAAAACGATTTAAATTTAATTGAATCTTTTGTTGAAAATGAAGCAAAAAATATCTTGCACAAATTACATGACAAAAATATTTAATACAATTTGCATTACTTCTATTTCTCAGAAAATACAGAAAAAGTTAGCTAGGTCTAAATTAATATAATTAAAAAGACATTTTTTTCTCAAATTTTAAAATATATTAAAATCAATTCTGGGCAATAATATTTCCGGGAGCTACGGCAGGAAAACTTTAAAATTTTGCTTAATTGTTTAATTAATTAAGATCTTTGACAAATATATTCGGATAGGATTTTTTAATTGACTAAGTATATTCCCATTCTCTCAAGTATATATATCTCGGGAGTCATAGATAAAGGAGGTATTCTTGGTCTAATTCTTTCTTTTTTTAAATTGAAGAATATAACAGTCTTCAAGAATATTTGTGAAGAAAGCACTTTTGGTATAATTCTCGCTTCAAGAATTAAGGAAGAAGATATTCTTGGTCTCTTTATTTCTTTTTTGAAGAATTGGTGAATAT
>JAPMOR010029689.1:298303-315073 GCA_026543865.1 Argiope aurantia
AACTTTTGCTTGTGTACAATTTCATAAGCATCCCTTAAACAAAATGATTTAAATTTTAATAATTTCATAATCATCCCTTAAGCAAAAGGATTTAAATTTAATGATCATCATTCTTGTTTGACCAGATATATTATGCTTATGTATAATTAAATAAATATCCATAAGACAAAATGATTTAAATTTTAATAATGTCATAAGCATCCCTTAAACAAAATGATTTAAATTTTAATAATTTCATAAGCATCCCTTAAACAAAAGGATTTAAATTTAATGACCATCATTCTTGTTTGAACAGATATATTATGCTTATGTATAAATAAATAAATATCCATAAAACAAAATGATTTAAATTTTAATGGCTATCAATCATTGATATCATTCTACTGACGACGTGTCTTCTTCGCCCAGATAACTTGTGCTTATGTATAATTTCATAAGTATCTGTCCACAAATTGATTTAAATTTTAATGACGATCAGTCTAGCTCGCCCAACTAATTTATACTTATGTATAATTTCATAAGCATTCCTCAACTAAATGATTTAAATTCAAACCTGAGTTATATATTTTAGCTGTCTTATATTCATAGATTTTCATCTCGTCTATATATTTTGCACATGTCTCTTAGTACTTTTCACTCTTTTATTCCCACCAATGTTTTGGTCGAACTCAGAACCTCAAGGATTGCCTGTCAGTTGCATGGGTCTTCATTGAAAGATTTGTCGGAAAACAACAACAGTAACAAAAACGCACGTTAAAGTTCACATTACAATACACAATATATCACAATGCAACTATACAGAATGGAGTATGTTGGTGAAGGATAGCGAATTGGTGAAATCTGAGGTAAAGTTTAATTTGCTTAAAGAAGGGATTATTTGGGATATCGACGAAACAAATTATTTTAAACTTGAATCTGGAGGAAACAGGTCTTACTGATCATACATCTAGACCAGGTTGCTAGTTTTGAAACTGAAAATTTTATTTTTCATCACGAAGTTTCTAAAGATTCTTACCTTAACAAATTTGCAAAATTGCTTCTCTGAGCAGTTATTTTCATTTGAACGAAGAGAATTTTACAGAAACGGCAATGTCTGCTGAATGTTGCCGAATCAATGATACCCATCCTTGGTGACGAATTTAGCGATTTTGGCGACTTTGATAAACTTAACGATAGATCCATTAGGACATGAATTCAAGCGTTTGTTCTAGAACATTCGATGTCAGTAATGGAGGCTATGAAACAACGAGAGACGGAATCAGTAATTAGTTAGTCAGTCGATTCAGGAGAATTTTAGCGAAGTTTCCTGAGATATCTTTCTAAACAAATTATGCTTTTAAGGTTGTTTATTATCTACTACCTATTGGACTTTTTGATAGAACCCACGGAGAGAATTTGGATCCCCCCCATAACATTACTAAAGTGAGGTTGAATTTTAACAAGGAATTTTTTTTGTATATGATAGTATTTTCTACAGTTATCAAAGAAAACCAACATTTTGCTTAATTTTTAATCAATTAAAATTCCAAATTAAATAAAAAAAAGTAATTGAAAGTGCATCTGTGTCGAATTCTATGGCTTGTGATATGATAGCTTGTAGAGCGCCGAAATATACATACTTCAACCTTTCCTATTTTACAAGTATATTTTCAAATTCTTTCTTTATCACACACACATATGCACGCACGCACGCGCGTACACAAAGGTAAGAGATTTACTAATAGGGATTGCTAATAAGGATTTATCTGCCCCTTTTTATAATAAAGATTTATTTCTTTTGGTTTGCATTTTTGTATTTAATAATAAAAATTAGTCTTGTTTTCTCTTCACTAATAAAGATGAGTCTATTTAGTAATTAGGTTAGATTTATACTCTTTATTTGTGAATAAGGATTGGTCTGCACTATTGACCAATAAATATTGTGTAATTGCGTGTGTCTTTGTATTATATGTGCAATTCCTCTAAAAGAGTTCGGAAAAAATGTCCTTAAATGTTTTTTTTAATTAAAATTTTTGTTGCGTAATTATTTTTTTAAATATTAGTCATTATGAAATTTGAGTAATCTGAGAAATATCATTAATACATTTAATGTTATTTTTTTTTAATAATTGTTTGTTAGTGTTTTTTATATGTTTTTTTCTTTGAAAACCAAATTTCGATTTTCTATTTTTACGTTACTACTATTTTGTCATTTACTACAAACATAATTAAATTTGCGCTTTTCATTGATAATACAGACACACTTTTGTATATTTTTATATCTGCACTACTTGCCGCTTTTCCATTTGTTTCGATTTTACAATATTTATAAACATCTCGTAAAATATACACATTTTATTGCCTGACACTCAAGGAGGGAGAAATTCAAACCAGATGTTCTTTGTTTTTCCTTTCTATTTTGTAACTTAAAAAAAAAAAGACGAACTATGGTTTTTGTGGGTTCAAGCCTTTCCCTTCTTTTTTTGCCAGCACCAGCTTGTTCTTCCACATAATATGTAATAACTTTGAATGAGGGAATCCACGTTTGTTGGGGATGGATATTGTTATATTCAGAGTATAATGGCTTCCAAGCTGTTATATTCATGACAAATCACTAGTGGCACCGTTATATTCATGACCTTCCAGAAACATTACACTCGGATAGAAACGCGGTAAGATATCGATTTAGGCCGGAATCGCATCATGATGCTTCAGTGCATGCATGCTGCCTTGATATGCTGATGAGAAGGCAACGAAGTCGTTTTGAGAAAGAATGCAAACATAATATTTTATCCTAAATTAATAAAAAAACATTTATCAAACTTTAAAGTCAGTGATTGGTAGGACTAGTGCCTGCCTTTCTTATTAAACAAAAAGAAAAAGGGAAACGGTGTCGTGTGAAAGTGTAAAAACCAAAGTGGTTTGGAAATGGTATATTTTGCGTCTTAACAGGTATCAAGTGAGCATTTTGTATTAATGGTCTTTTCCCTTGTCCGACGGAGTCCAAAAGATTTAAAAATTCAGTGCAGGAACTGTGTGCCAAGTCTCATTTATCCATATAAATGTGTTCTTGAGTTATTATTTTCACATATATATTGGCAGATTCACATAGTTCTAAAAATGCGTTTTAATCAGTATTTAGAAAACATTACGAATTTTCAGAAAAATTTGAAAAAAGGTAATAGAATTGGAATGCCGAATGAAAGAATTTTAGTTTTAATTCATAAAATTTTTATTAAAAAATTTTGTTCAAAATTTGAAACAAATCTAAAAATTCAGTGTAAGAACTATGTGTCAAGTTTCAGTCATCCGTATAATTGGGTTTTTGAGTTATCGTTTCCACATATGTTGGTAAACACATATAATTCTAGAAATATGTTTTATTGAGTAATTGAGAAAAAACTAAGAATTTTCAGAAAAAAAAATCGAAAAAGATTGGATTGTCGAATGAAAGCATTTTATTTTTAATTCTTAAAAAATTTTATGAAAAATTTTAGTTTAAATTTGAAACTGGCCTAAAAGCTCAATGCAGAAACAATGTGTCAGATTTTATTCATCCATACTGTTACCCTTTGTGAATAATAGTTTTCACATATATCTTGATAGACAAGTTTTTAGACAGAGTTCTAAAGATGTATTCTACTGAATATCTACGGAAAATTTGAAAATGATAATAGAATTGAAATACCCAATAAAGGAATTAATTCTTAAAATTTATTTTGATAAAAAAATACAATTTTTTAATATTTAGCAAATAAATAAGAGTAAATAAAAATAAAAATAAATAAAAGGTATAAAACATACTTGTATATAATAAAAATTGTTGACCTTCTTAAACAGTGAGCAAATTTTTCTCACAGTAGTTAGAAATGAAGCAGTGAAAAATTACTCAAAAAGAAATTAAATAACAAACAAGGCTTTTTTAAACTAAATTCTTAAATTGCAAATTTCAAGATGCATTGAGGCATTATTACGAATAACTCATGCACATAGACATACAGGCAAACGCGTGCACACACACACGTACACACGCATCAATTCACAAATAAACCTTACAAAGACTCTATATATTGTATATATTAATTTTTCAAAAATTATTTAAGTGCCAATATATTATATCATTGTAAAAATATCAGGAATTAGTCTTTTAATTGACCGTTATCTTTTTTAATAATACAATTTCATTTTTCTGGTTCTTCACACAAATTGAGCATATAATAAATATAATTTTTCTTATTTGAATTTTATTGGAACTATGAAATCTTTTATCAAAAAATGGCACAAAAATATTTTTATAAAAAAATTGCCGAAATTCCGAAATATTTTATTTAACGAGTAATTTGATATAATCAAAGAACCAATTTTAAAATTTTAAATTATGCAAAAAATAAGTTTTACAGTGAAATGTTTGGAAACTTAAATCTTGCTTAATTAATTGAAATTTTAAATTTAATTTCAAGAAATTCACTTTTAAGTGCGTATTGTCATCCTCCAAACACACACACACACACACACACACACACACACACACACACACACACACACACACACACACATAAAAATAGATGAAATTTGACAAACATGAGCTTTGCAAAATTTTCTGCATATGTGTTATGTCAATCATATCAATGATTCTCCGACCCACCCGAAGTCACACGGTCAGCACTGGTGGGGCCTGTGGTTGAGTCCCAAGGGCTATTACCGGCCATGGTACAACCCTTTCCTAAGGAAGTATCGATGGGAGGAGCCAGACCTCACCTTTTCGTTTACCCTTGAGAATGGCGAGATCCAACTGCTATGCCAGAAGCATCTCATCCTCATTTCGAGGTGCCCCCTGGGGGGCTGAAATGTGTTATGTAAACAAAACCTATACAGTGTAGTATATCCCCTCAATCAATCATTTTGTTGAACATTAAAAAAAAAATAAGAAGCAAGAATAATCACAACAGAGAATGGCTCTCTGACGGAAGTTACATAGATGCGTACGAAAAAAAAAAATCTATATAATTTTTAAAATTTATTGTTAACAGTTTACATTATTTAAGTGGCATACTTATTCACTGAACGATATTTTGGAAAGAAATTGAGCACCCAATATTCAACCGGGTTTTTCAAACATCAATTTTCCGGAAATTTTCCAGTAAAATACTTTAGTAGGGTTCAGTTGGATAGAAGGAATCAATATTCATTCCTAATCATTTCTTTATTGACGATATGAAAATAAATGAAGAAAATGTGGAAACTGAATGGGGTGTCATTATTAAGTGGAGTGAGGTAATAAAAGAGAAACATAAAAGAATATTAGTATTTTATAGCAATGAGCTATTTGAGTCAACGCCATCATCACAAATCAACCCACGCAATTTCCAACTTCGTGCTTCCGTGTAAAAGTTGGAGTAATATATAGTTTTATTCTCTTATCAAATCCAAAATATTTATAGAAATACATAAATTAAATGTCCTTTATGAATTTTTTAAAACTGTTGTGCTTTATTCTTAAATCTACGAAAGGAAATATTTCTCATAATCAAGTTTTTATTCCTAATGATGAGAGGGAAGACTTTTTTATTCGAATAAGAATTATATTTTGTATTAGGAATGTATCTACTTTAATAAAGTAATTGTGAGTTTCAAAAAGGAGTATCCATTCTTTAAAAATCCTTCTGAGTTGACTTATGTAATATATTTTGGTTTTATTATATTCCTCTTGTATCCGGAATGAACTAGTATTAGATTATGTCTGTAAAATCGGTTATGAGGATAAAATATTTGATATGTGGTCTCCATACCAAAATGATAAATTTCTTTCTGAATATGGACTAAAGTTTTCTATGTTTGTCCATTTGCACATAACACAAGAAAACTCAAAAATATAGTAACAAAAATATAGTAAGGATGGATTTCCTTTTTTTTGGGAAAAATGAGTTTTGAATAGCTGTCTAAAATCAGACTTAAAACAAAACAAAACAAAATTATTGTATATGCATACCACAGTTCTTGCTATTTGTGCATACACATGTCTGAGCTTTTCGTACATGCGCGGATAAGTGCAAAACACAGATGCTGCTGCTTTACACATGTTCGAATAGTAGTAGGAACATAATTAAAATCGCAATTTTAAAACTCCCCTTTTTATTTTGATATGACTTCAATATACTAAAACCTTCCACAATAAGTGTCCTACAAAATGGTACAAATATCTCGAACATCATTTAAGTATTTCTAGTGTTTTTCTCTTTCGAACATACAGACGCTTTCAGGAGACTTCATTTTAGACTATTTATAGATATGCAAATGAGACATGATCACCTAAAAACACATATATTAGCAGATTAAATTTTTTACCACCGAATATTTAAAGTTTTATGAAATTTTGAACTTAACCCGTCTGAAGGAAAATTTCTTTATACTTATCCATATGCATATATAAGACCCAATGTGTTAAAAATACATCGTACCAGGAAGATTAATTCAGGTATCTGGTTTGTACTCCAAAATTATACATATTGGTAAATATTATTCATATTGATAATGTATATTAATTTAAAAATCTAGAAGGCTTACATTTGGTATGTGATCCTATAACTTTGGTATAAATACCAAAGGTATAGAATGGCGCGAAATTTTGGATAGAATCTGTCTCAGAGAAATTTGTATGCACGTATATCCATATGTATAGAATAATAATTCAGAAAAAGCAGAACAGTAAAAAGATAAAATTTCGAATAGAGTTTACAACTAGTAATGTAAATTTATGTTAAACCCTTCCAAAGATTGAAGATATCTGTTTATTTCATAATGCGTATTGAGTATGTTAGCTCAAAAAACAACAATATGCGTAATTGAAAGTATTTAGTATTTGGTTTGACAGAGTTAAACTCCCCCTTCTGGTGTGGTGTGCAAGTTTGGAGAGGGGTTGACGGCTCAGGTATAGTTCTAGTCATATGAACGCGGCTCAAAATTACGAGGTCCGTCTCAAAATAGCCTTAGTGTTGCTTTAAAAAATGGAACGTTAATATAACTAAACTAAACTAAACAGAGTTAAGCCTTCAGATACATTGATAGTATAATTATATTTAGCCTCGAAGATTTCATTTCTCTTAGACAAAATATTTATATAGACAAATTAAAACTAATCGAAACCAGAAATTGCAATGCAATTTAAAGGTTGATATTTATGACGGAAGAAACGAATTCGAATTTTGCGTTAATCGATGCATGTTTTAACTCTAATATCTACTACAAAGTTTTTCAAATTTTAAATCAGTACATAATATTTAGTAAAAAGGGAACTAAACAAACTTAAATCAAAAATTAAATCAAGACCTTAATAGATAATCTTACTCTCCATAATATCCCTTCGTATATATAAAGCATATCAGAACGATGCAAATGCAATTGTAAATTTCAGTATGGTTATCCAAATCAATAATGTCTGTTTTTGAATTTCGGAAATACCATATAAGCATAATAATCCAAGCGATTTTGAGCGAATCTCAATGAATGAGAAGGAAAGATGAAAATATCGATTCAATCTTATAGATGGGGCAATGAAGGTGCAGATGAGGATAAGACATTCGAATTTTTATCTTCTAATAATTTACTTATAATTGAAAATAGAAAAATAATTCCGAGAACGAATTTCCATCGCATAGCAACAAATAACTTTGATCTGAGTGGATTCAATAGTTGAAAAACCTATCAGTTAGGGGCTGAAAGATGATTTATACTTTCATCCCAATTTCAACTGCTTTTAAAAATTACTGAAAAATTTGCAAGCTGTTGTTCTTATAGTTCCGGCTCTAATGAAATTAGAGGAGTAAATAAAGAAAAACTGGTGAATTTCTAATTTTTTAGGTTAAAAGGAGTCAATTCACCAATTATTTATTAGAGGAAACTTTTTTGCTTTAAATTTGTCTAATAAAACATCTAAGCACAAATAGAATAGATTCACTGGCTTCTGACTAACGGAATATTTTGGGGCTAAATTTATCTGATAAATCATCTAAGGACAAAAAGAATCGATCCATTAACTACTAAATAAGAAATATTTTGCACACAATTTGTCTAATAAATCTTCTAAGGGCAAATGAAATTGATTCACTAACTACAAACTAACGGAAATTTTATTAAATTAAATTTGTGTAATAAAACAATTAAGAACAAATGGAACCCATTCACTATTACCAACAAACGGTAATTTTTTTGCTATAGATTTGTCTGATAAATCATCTAAGAATACATTTAATCAATTCATTAAAGATCAACTAATGGAAATTTTTTGCACTAAACTTGTCTTATAAAACATTTAAGAACATATGAAATCGATTCAATAAGTACCAACGGAAATTATTTTCAAACTAAATTTATCTAACGAAATATTGATGTTACACAAAACTAACAAACAATATTAGAGCCATATCGCACTTCTAATTTTCAGATATCTTTCAAGTGGAAGTTTGCGAGAAATAAATTTAATAAAATTTAAATTCCAAGAAGTAAATTTATTACTTTTATAAGCACGAGAAAATTGTATTGTTATTGATTCTATAACGACTACTAATGGACTACTAACTAACTATTAATTAATTGACTTCTAACTAATGGAAATTTTTTGAAAACTTACTTTGTCTGATAAAAGATTCAAATACAATTTAAATCGATCAACTACTAATTAACGGAAATCTTTTTTACACTAAATTTATTTAACGAAACATTTCAGGTACTCAAAACTGACAAACGATATTGAAGCCATATAAGAATTCCAATTTTTAGACATCGTTCAGGTAGAATTTTGCAAGAAATAAATTTAAAGATGGAAATTTATTACTTTTTTTTAAATGCGAGAAAATTATATTATTATTGAACTAATAAACTACTAATTAATGAACTACTAACTAATAGAAATTTTTTTACACTTAATTTGTCTGATAAAAAACTAAAGGACAATTGGAATCGATTCACTAAATACTAACTAACGGAATTTTTTTGTGATAAATTTGTCTTATAAAATATAAAAGGACAAATCGAATACTAAATACTAACAAATCATTTTTTTACACTAAATTTCTCCAACGAAACATTGAAATTACACGAAATTGACAACAATATTCTAGCTATATCATAATTCCGATTTTAAGATATCGTCAAAAAACTTTTGCCAAAAAAAAAAAAAGAATCTTAAATTCCAAGAAGAGAATTTATTACCATTTTTTTAAGAAAATGTTTTATTGTTATTGTTTCTATTTTGAGCATTTTTAGATGTTATTTACGTATTATGGTTGACTTAATATTCTTCAAAAATTTGATGGTATTCTTATTGAAAAGCACAATTTTCTTTGTCCTTCCAGGAAAGATATTTTCCGAGTCTTCTTGAAATTGATTTGTGAAGAACGTAATAAAACCGAATCTTCTTGAAAGAGGCGAAAAATGTGGTCACTCGATAGATGCTTTTGTCCCATGTTCCTCTTTATGGCTGTGTTGGCTCCATGTGTATTGGCTACTTCGTGGGATCACATTGGCTGCCACAAAACTGGTAAGTTTAAAAAGTTTAAAATACCTTTGAATTTTTTAAAGAAATTTTATAAATAAGCTTTTATTAACACGCTTTTAGTTAAGCGTTAAAATTGAAATAAAACTAGTAGAAAAATTCGTAAAAGCGTCTGATTTTGATTGAAACATTCTAACTAAATCAGTATTTCAAATAATTATTTAGGTAAACTTTTCCTTATGACATTCATTTAGGCTTAAATTCCCCATCGTGTTGTTTCTAGCTCATCACGCTTTTGCGATTTTATTTTGTCTCCATATTTTTGATGAAAAAATTGTTTTATATTTTATAATACACTGTAACGTTTCCCCTTTTTCCTCACATGATAATTGGCGTTCCGACTAGATGTAACGTCACCCGTTTTCCCCACACATAGTTAAGTGCATACGGACCGTCAGATGTGAATCATTTTCACTAGTAGAATCATTGTGTCTGGTCATTTTTTGTATTCAGGTGAAGGGCCACAGATGTGTTAGAAATGATCAATCACCAGTAACCGTTGTCATTAAGTGCGAACTACGGTGGACTTCAGCCGATGATAGCTGTGAATTGAACATAATTGACATATGTTCGGGAAGGGGCAGCTACAAAGATGGATCCTGAACAGACACTCCCACGATCGACTGGAGACCATTAAGGAAGCATTGCTGAGCATCTATTGGGTGATAGGGAATTCAAATTCACCAATGAGAAAATAAAAGGCGGAGATCTGACGGAAATGAAATGCAGTATTTTTATTTTGAGAGAGATGAGAGGAGAGCAGTAATAATAGGAATAAATATTAATGCAGCAATAAATATTAATGTAGTTTACAGTTCAAGCAGTTGAATGATTGTGTTTTCGGCTCTATATCTCTGCGAATAATGAAGGAAAATGTATGTCTATCTATAGGTGATGGCCTATAGGCGACCTGTGTTTGTCCTAGAGCAACGAAACATAGCACATTGATATTTTGGGGTGTGTGTGTAAATATGTGTGTGTAAATATGTAAATATGTATCTCGAAATGTTTTCTGAAATCTTGACTAATTAAAAATGAAACAAAGTATTTTTTTGCGATAACATAAAAAATTATTGAATAATGTTGTCCAAAATGCATTTTTATATCATTTTAAAATTAAAAAATATCTGTTCAATGATACCAATTTATTTTGTAGTTGAATCTCTATTACTCTATGAATATATGAATATTTTCGAACAATGTTTTTAACTCCGCTTATAATCTTATAAACGGAGTTAAAAACCTTGCTAAATCATGTTAGGTGGGGTCGCCGAGGAGCACCCCCACCTAGCATGAAGGAACAAACTACGCTTGATGACATTGGACCCTTGAAAACCATAAAGAACCCTTTAGGGAAAACACATATTAGTGTAGAAAAAGAATAGAAAAATAAACATTACATTTTACATTACATATTAAGCTGTGAAACATTAAAAATGTAAAAGTACATTAAATGAGCGTTGTTAACTTTTTACATTAGAAGAGAGCTAAAGACAAATGCTTTGACAAAATGTTCCAAATAGATTTAATGGCTGAGATTTTTATGAATTCTTCGACGTCAAGGAACACCTAATTTCTTGGCCATCTGTGTTCTCGCCATAGTCGCACAGGCTTTGATCACGTGATTCGAAGATCCTTCTTCCGTGCCATACTGACAAATCGAACTGTGGTGAAAGAAACGACTTGGATGCACAGAAAATACACCATGACCAGGTATGTTAGGTTTGGATAAAAATCACTCACGATTCAATTTAACAAAAAAATTTTTAAAATGTTGATAGGTTGTTTGCTCCTTGATGGAATTATTTCAGCTCTTTTGCCAATCCTTAATTATTAGTTCTTTTAGTCTCATTTCTGAATTGGATGTTGGACTCATGGAAAGATATTTCTCGGGTTTCTAAGTTTAAAGCTTTCTTGGCTAGTGTTTCTGTTTTTTCATTTCCAATATACTTCTGACTAGCTGTAATTCAGATCATTTCAACCCCAAGTGCAGCAGCTTTTTCTTTTATATTCAATATTATTTTTTGTTTTGTTTCACCAACGGAATCTAGGGCCATTAAAGCCGATCTTGAATCAGAAATTGTCTTCGCCCCTTTTATATTGCCTTGAGTGGCAAACTGTAGAGCATTTCTGACAGCCAGTACTTCTGCTATAAAGATAGTTGCATTGTCATTCAATCTAAATTTTCTAGATTCTTTTCCTTTGTTCATTTCAATGTTTAACTTCAACTTTCATTAGCATAAACAATTTATGCTTCTAGTTTTGAAAAAATAAAACTCTTCCTTTACAATGTGGAAGTTAAAGGTAAATTCTTCACCATGTATTGCTTTTACATACCTTTCTAATCTCTTGACAAAAATCAATGAAATATTATATATTGAAGTACGTTCATAATTATTTTATTGCAATATAATTCAGTATTTATTCAAAAGATATAATAGAAATGTAACAAATATAAAAATAATATTCAAACAGGCTTGTTAGAAAATTAATATTACAGGAAAGCGTTGAAGATTGTAAGCAAATGTCAAAAACTGGTATCAGTTAATTAGATTTAAAAATTTATCGTCTGCATTTTGAACATATTTGAATAAATTAATTATCTCTTACAATTATTTCATTTAATTAAGGATAATTAAATTTTATGATACAATTAAAAATTTATTCTTTGGTTTTGGCATTGGTTGGAATCGTATGCATTTCTCAATTAATATTGGTATTAAGATTTTATTTGTTGCAATTTAAATATTTCATTTATAACGATTAATTAGAATAAAAAGGAATATGCCATCAGTTTTTTAAAACATAGTTCAGTATTTGGGCATTAACTGCATGCCATTGGCATTCACTGAGTTCGAAATTAACTATTAGGAATTCACTTGAAATTTGTTAGCAAATTTTTATCAGGTGTTTGTTTCTTGATTATTCTTGACTTCATATTGATTAAATACTGATGAAAAGATTTAATAATTCTTTTATTAAAATATAAATAATCAAATCTTATTTACATATTGTCAACCAATTTACTTCATTTATTATAATGATAGCCTCCAAAAATATTAGAGCATAAAAATTATCTTTACATCATCTAAAATTTCAAAAATTATATTTTCAATAATGCCTATTAAATGTTCGCCTAAATTATTTTTCTGTTTTTAATCAATTAAATAAAATTTTAATTCAATATTTCTGATTTATTTATACTACTTAATGGTTTATACTATATGCACGATATCCATTCACTTTGGGACTCAACAGCTAATTTAGAAGCGCTAGTAAATGATGTATACATCTAATAAGAAAAATTAATCCAGTAAAGTAAAGAATAATATTTTATATAATTTAAGTCAGTAAACGTTTTGATGAATTGCATATTTTAAATTTTCATATATACCCATAATGAATAAAGGTCGAGTAAAACTAAGTGAATTATGAAAATTTGAATATCATAAAAAAAATGCGGGATTTTAGATTGCTCCATTGGCTGTTTTGAAAAAGATGCGACAATAATCCCCTGGAGCTACATCAAGGCCTTAGATAATAAAACTTTTGTTTCTTCTAAAATAATAATAATATTCAAAGCTTCATAATTCGGTCAGATTTGATCGCAGAAGATTGAAATATTTATTGATTTAAAGGTTAAAGGGGCAAGAGTTTTTATTGAATTTTGTTCATAGAATCAAATGATTGTATAAAATTTAAAATTCATAATTTTCTAGAAGCACATTTATTATCTGAGAGAAAATTAAAAAAATATTTTTTATTAGTTTAGTGTATTTTCTGAACTGGAAGTATATATTTTTACGAATAGTTTAAAAATGAGCTAGTTGGATTTTTAGATGATGTAAAAATAATTTTAAATTTTATATTTTCAGAAGTTAGGGTGATAAAAATAATTTTTAATGATTCAAAATTAAAAAAAAATTACATCGGCACATTTTCAAAAGTTCCACTAGGTTTGTTTCACAATTAGTGACTCAGTCATAAATAGACGGGTCTGCACAGCACCAATACACACAATGCAGAGAAACATGAACATTCATCTTTATTATTAGTGTAGATATATATTTTTGTGATTGTATAGATATTTATTTCGGGAGATAAAAACATGCATTTCGGAGTATTTCTAAAAAATTTCATTTTATTTTAGTTAAAATTATAAGTTAAAAATTAACTAGATGTTGATTTTTTTACTATAAATTCCGAAATTATAACACCTGAAAAATAATTTTTATACTAGCTTAAAATTCAAAGGATTATTTTTTTTTTGTCATTTTATTAAACTGTAGTTAACTTTTTTTAAATCAATTTTTAACTGATTAAAATTTTTTAAGAATATTTATCTTAAAATATTTTTCTATGTGTTGCAAAGAAACCCAGATTGTTTTTAATTTTAAAAGGCATATTTCAGCCTGGAATTGTCTTCCATTATTGAAGATAAAGGCATGAAGACGGGGTTTATTTTTATTTTCTCGGATACGTAGTATAGAGAAAGTATTGTAATCGTCCAAAAATTCGAACTCTCAATTTTGAAGAATATCCACGTTTCAGACCTCCATGAGTTCGAAAAACATTTTTAGAAAATGCCTGTCTGTTTATGGCAAAGCTAATTCTAAAACGCTTTTAGCTAGACGGTTGAAATTTGGTATATAGACTTTACACTAAATTTGCAGATTTTTATCAACTTTTGAGTAAATCTGTTCGGAGGAAGTCCGACTGTTCGAATATAAGTTAATACGATAGTTACAAAGCGAAGAGAGCTAGATAGATAAAATTTGGTACTTTGATGTACATTTCATTTAAAATTTTAAGCCATATCCAAGTGCATTTTTACTGTCTATCGGCCTGTACTTTTAGAAACACGTAAAAGCGCCAATTGAAAGACTCAGTGACTCAGATATATCAAATTTTGTTTGCGATTTTATGCAGTTTTTGTCAAATTTTTCTTTTAATCAGTTGAAAAAAAATGTATCTATAAGGAAAATTCAATTTTTAGATACTATTAACGGTATGTCAGGGATTAATCGCCAAATAACTCATCAATGATGAAGGGTAGATTTAATAAAAATGATAAACACACGCCAAAAGTTAATATTCCATAATTATTGTATGCCAATGCGAAGTACGGCATTCTCTGGCATGATAAGTTTAATAGAGAGTACACGAGATGGGGAGCTTCCCCGCTGTATCCATAATGACAAAGTTCTGTTAAAAGCATGCTTTTCATATTTTTTTTGAAATTTTATTGCCATTACAAATTGAGGCTTAACTTCACGAATAAGAAATGAAAAAAAAAAGCTTTTAAAATGAGTCCATTTTTAAAGATTGCTGCTTTTTCCTGTAATTTATTTGGATGTATAAAAATATATTATCCTTCTTTTCACTTGGAAATTTCTTTATTATTGTAGTAAATTGAAATCCATGTTCAATCAATGAAATGCTTTTTAAATAATCGTTTGAGATGATGCTTAAATTATAATATTTTCAATGCTGAACGATTCTATTTTCGGTACTCGTATATTTTAAAGACATATTAAATTATCAATTAAGAACGTTTTTATTATTAATTGAAGTTTAAGCATTTCCTTTTCGAACTGAAATTCAAATTTTAAAGAATATGACAGAGAATTAGGAAAATGAACAGTGTAAGACTTCTAAAATATTATGAGCTATTAACTATTAAAATTTGAAGCTTAAAGGTAAAATTTAAAAAATGAGGAAGCCATTAAAATAAAGTTAAAATTTTATGAAGAAGACATTAAAAAAAAGTAAAATTTTATGAAGAAGCCATTAAAAAAAAGTAAAATTTTATGAAGAAGACATTAAAAAAAGTAAATATTTTATGAAGAAGCCATTAAAAAAAGAAAATATTTTATGAAGAAGCCATTTAAAAAGAAGTAGAAATTTTATGAAGAAGACATTAAAACAAATTTACTTAAAATATTTAAATGAAAAATTTTAATCCCATCGAACATATTAGTCTCCTAAGTCCAATTTTTTAAAAAATTCTACTATGTCGGAAAATGAACGAAAGCACTTTTCTATTTCTTAGAATTCTCAGAATGGAAAAAAAATCTTGTCAATTGGGGCAATGTATCTACAAATGCTACTCTTTGATTTCAAAAGGCAACATAATAGTATATTAAAAAAATATTTTGGTTTCAACTATTATGCATAAAATCATTTTCCTATGGTTAAAACAAGTACGCGAACACAGCGTTTTATGTTTTTTGAGAATCAGTCGTCACAAAGTAAAAATGTCCCCTCCCCTCAACTTAATTTTTCTCAGTGTCTTTCTAAAAATCAATCAATATTACACTATTTGAATATATAGAATGGCATTTTTAGAATAGGATATTTTTTCTCTGTCCTTAGACGGACCGTGGTGGCCTGGTGGTTAGGTCTCGATTTCGGGTCGACCAGATTCCACCGAAGAACGTCGTGTAAGCGTGTTTGATGCAAATCCATCGGGGCCAATCGTCTTTCCGATGGTGTGGAGTGGAAACTTGGAGAGAGGGTGCCAGCTCAGGTGTCGTCCTTGTCATTTGACCGTGGTTTAAATTACGAGGTCCGTTCCGAAATAGCCCTATTGTAGCTTTAAAATGGGACGTTAATATAACCAAACCAAGTCTCTATGCCTAGTTATAGAGTTACAAAAGTACTTATAACCGTTTTTCGGTTGCCTTCTTTTTGTGGAAAAATTGAGTTTTTCAATAAATAATATAAAAATCGATTTTAATTTTCTCAAGTATTTCCTTTTGTGCAACACGCAAGTACATAAAATTTCAAAAATTTTGCTCAAATCAAATTTTTAGAAAATTTATTTTTTGCTTAACATAGGACATCTGAACTTTCGGCAACTTATTTTATATTGCCAATAAAATAAGCTGTATAGCAGCAAGTATTCTAATACCCATAACATTCTTTTTTAAAAATTTTCGTTTCAGATTAATTACATTTTTTGAAGGCGTAAAACCATTAATTCAACTTTTCCACTCTTTATTGTCCTGCCCTGTTCTTGAAGAAATGTATTAATCTTTTTGGTCACTACATCAGTAATAAAAATCATAATTTTTTTAATGAATAAGAAATAATAGTTATGACAATTTTAATGAATAATCAATAACAGTTATGATAATAACATTTTAAATAAGCAATAAAAGCAATAATTATTTTTAATAAATAAACAATAAAAGAATGAAAAATTATAACAAATATGAAATTGTAATTTTAATAAATAA
>JAPMOR010029689.1:315083-330755 GCA_026543865.1 Argiope aurantia
AATAATGTTTAATAAATAAGCAAGAAAAGCAATATTGTAATTTTAATACATTAACAAGAAAAGCAATAATAATTTTTAATAAATAAGTTATAAAAGTAATAAAATTTTTATAATATGAGCAATAAAAGCAATAATAATTTTTAATAAATAATTGGTTGATGTATATGGCGCCAGAACCTTCATCAAATAACTCTAAATGTAATTGCGCCATTCCAACTCTATTATGTGGTTTCAATTATTTAGGATCTACATCTAAAATCTATTTCTAGCTTTCAGTGAATCGCTTAAAATAGCCCTAGTGTTGCTTCAAACGGGACGTTAATATCACCAAACCAAACCAAATTCAGTGAATCGAAAATATCATGAAACACAGAATAACATTTATTGACGAACACGAACACAAAGCTACATCGTTCTACGTTACATCTCTAAAAAGACATTACAAATTTTGAGTAATAAAAAAGAAGCGTATCAAAGTTCAACAGAAATGGCGCATGCGCCGGTTTCCTAATGACTACAGCTAGAATAGGGGAAAGGCGTCTCTAAGACGGAACATCCCGGCCCCCGTTGGACAGTTGTTAAACACCTTCTTCAAAAGGGAGTGGACAGAGTCTGTTGATACTTCGCCGAAAAATTCCTTTAGGGGTTCTGATGTCTGTAACACGGACTAGTCCATCTGTTCTAGGATATGTCCTTTCAATTCGGGCCAAGTTCCATTCCATGGGGCTCTTGCTATTATCCTTCCGGGTCCGGGTTTGATGTTCAGTTGAGGTAGTTTCCATTTAACTCGAGACTGCAAAGAGTTGAGATACTCTTGGCTCCATCTTTTCCAAAATTTAGATCTAAGAGACTGGATGAGAGACCATCTAGAAGACAAAGAAATGTTAGTCAAGGAATCGCTGGGTTCTGGTATTGACAACAGTGGTGCTCCCATCAAAAAATGACCAGGTGTCAAAGGTTGAAGATCAGCTGGATCGGCAGAAAGAGGACACAGTGGTCTTGAATTCAAAACTGCTTCAATCTGTGTCACGAGCGTAGTAAGCTCTTCAAAAGTCAACACTGTTGATTTAGTCACCTTCAACAAGATCCCTTTCATAGCTCCAATATTGGCCTCCCATAATCCACCGAAGTGGGGAGATGCTGGAGGTATGAAGTTCCACACTATACCTTCCTTGGCACAAAATCTTTGCACGGAACCTTATTTGTATGCTTTTAGTAGGGAATCCAAAATATTTTTTGCACCCTTAAAATTAGTGGCATTATCAGTCCATATGATTGAGAGTTTTGACCGCCTTGCAATGAATCTCCTAAGACAAGCTAAAAAACTCTCAGTAGTTAAATCAGATACTACTTCAAAATGGGTAGCTCTTGTACTAAAACATATGAAAATAGCAATGTATGATTTTAAAGTCACTCTGGATCTTTTCAAATTAGGTTTAGTAATTATGGGATCAGCGAAATCAAGTCCCACCTTTTCAAATGATCGAGATGGGATAACTCGGTCCCTGGGCAGGTCGCCCATCATTTGGTTAATAGTTTGACTTCTAACTTTAAAACAAGTCAAGCATCTATTTATCACACGTCTAACTCGATCTTGTCCCGAAGGTATCCAATATGATTGGCGAATAAGAAAAAGTGTCGTCTGCATGCCTGAATGTAGAGATATTTTGTGAAAATGTTCTATGATCAAATCTGTGAAATGGTGCGACTTGGGTAAAAGCAATTGATGCTTCTGGTTATCTGACAGATTTGAAAATTTTAATCTTCCCTCAACTCGAAGCAGCTCATCTTTGTCAAGAAATGGATTTAGAGATAAAATTTTACTATTCTTTGGATTTGGATGCTTTAATTGTAAACACTTTATTTCGGACTTAAATTCAGATCGTTGTACATACTTGACTAACATCTTTGTAGCATTTTGTATTTCGATAGCACTTAAATAATCTTTCTTTCTATTAGAATTATTAATTTTACAGTTATTAATAAATCTTAAACACCATGCAGTGATTATAACTAATTTGTCAAATGAAGAATATTTTTTAATTAAATCGTTCTCTGAAGGGCACTCTACAACTGTTGAAGTTAAAATAGCTTTTTTGCAAAGCTCGTAATTTTCTATGTTTTCAATATTTAACTGTTTTGACAGTTCCAAAGATTTGGGCCAAGAGTGTTCATTCTGTGCTAACCAATCAGGACCATGCCACCAAAAATCACTATCTCGAAGTTCGGCTGCCGACATACCTCTTGATATCAAATCGGCAGGATTATCCTTTCCAGGACAATGACGCCAATCTTTTGGGTCAGTAAATCTTTGGATTTCTTGAACTCTATTTTTCACAAATGGTTTAAATCTGCCAGGAGCCCCCTTGATCCAAAAATAAGTGATAGATGAATCGGTCCAGAAGTAATGAGTTAATGGATACTTTAGAGCTTTGGAGATTTTATTACTCAACCTAGCTACCAAGAGAGCACTCATTAACTCAAGTCTAGGTATCGAAATTGTTTTTAATGGAGCCACTCTGCACTTTGATGCTACAAAACTAGTAAAACTCTTTCCGTCCTTTAATGTTACTCGAAAATACACAACAGCTCCATAAGCTTTCTTAGAGGCATTTGAAAAACAGTGCATTTCAATGTTATCTATTTCAGTGGAATGAGTATCTCCAAAATAGTAACGGGGTATATTGAAAGTATTCACTTCTAGAACTTCCTCACACCATTCATTCCAATCAGTGTCTAATTTCATTGGGAAACGCTCGTCCCAGTCCAAACCCAAACACCACAGTTCTTGTATAAAAATATAATTAGATTAATTATAAATGGTTCTAGAAACCCTACAGGGTCAAAAATACAACCTGCAACTTGCAAGAGATATCTTTTAGTGTTCATTCGTTTCGAGAGAAATTATATTAAACTTTTAGCATCGAAATGAAATAAATCACGGTCGGGGTTCCATACAACTCCTAGTACCTTAGAAAGCATGAAAATTTCATTTTTAGGCTCAATGGATGGATCAATGTCCACTCCAATATCTTTCCATCGATCACGTAACTCGAATGAATTAGTCTGCCACTTTCTTAAAATCATACTTGCATCCTTAAATATTTTAACACTTTCTAAGCTCGTTTTTAAAGCCTCTTCTAAATTTTACCGACCACTAATGAAATCATCGACATATAAAGAATTATTCAAAATTGCACAAGTTTCAGGGAAAATTATCCACATACCTTTTCAAGTGATGCTTGATTGTTGCAGCTAGGAGGAATGGGCTTGAACTTACCCCGAATAAAACACGGGTCATTCTATATATCATCAAATTGTGTCCTTCAGAACCATCTGGTTCCTGCTGCCAAAAAAATCTGGCTGCATCTCGATCCTCTTCATTCATTTCTACCTGGAGGAATGTCTGCTTTATGTCAGCTGTGAATGCTATAGGATTTTCTCTAAATCTAATCGGAAGAAGAAAAATATCAGGGTTTAAATTTAATACAATATGTAAACAATCGTTCAAGGATAGTTCTCCTTTACCATGGGAAGACGCATAAAAAATGATGCGTAATCTACTTGTTTTATCCTTACGAATCACTGCTCTATGAGGCAAATAAAAAGTTGGTTCGTTCGTCTTTTTATTCAACCCACACGTAACTTGTTCAATAATATTCTCCTTTAGATACTCATCCAGAACAGTTTTGTATTCAGTGAAAAGCAAGGGGTCATTAAGAAATTTTGTTTTTAAACCTAAAAACCTTTTTTGAGCAACTTCGCGATTATCGTGTAACTGTTCCTTCATACCAGATTTCCACGGGAGCTTTACGTTGTATCTGTTATTAGAGAAAGTAATGCCCGATTCAAATTCCTTCATAATTGCATCATCAAAAATATTTTCATCGGTATTAACCTCAACATCTAAGTTTTCTAATTGCCCAAATTTTAATTGATCCGATATCATTTTTCTTTTACTATAATTTTCATTTCCAATATTTGATTTGTCATATCGATTTTTCCTTGGAGGCACCAACCAAATAAAGTTTCAGTGGCTACAAGCTTATCATTTAACCTTTTTATTCTACTAGTAACTATATCATAATAGTAATCAGCACCCACTAAAAGAACAATTTTGTTATTTCTAAATTCATAGCAATCAGCAAGCTGTAATCCTTTTAATTGCTTATTTAACTTCGGCATATTTTCATTTGGAGCAGGTAAATTAGTTGCAGTTATTTGTTCAGTTTCTAATGCTTCAACTTCAATATTTAAAGTCGGTTCGCTGCGATTCTCTAATTTAATCTTAACAACATTATATGTTCGTTCAGTTGTTTCTTTAGCACCGAAACCATATACCGATAGAAGTTTCCTTTCTAATAACAGGAATTTTAAGTTGTTGAGTCGTGAAATGAAACTTCTCATGCTACCATTGTCTAGCAAAATGCGAACTGTCAAGTCTATTATCGTCAAATGGAGAGCGAATACAGGCAGTACATGTTAGCAATAGTACGGAACACTGAGTGTTTACTCGAACTTCCGGTTCTTTATTCTTTATATTATAATTGCAATGGGAAACTGCGGATACAATTTTATTCTCTGCATTAATAGTTTTGTTTCCCAATTGATATAACAGAGCGATCGGTTATGTTCCTTGTTACAATTTTCGCACTTATCCCTTTTCCTACAGTCCTTAATTCGACGATTTTGTTCTAGACATAAGAAACAACTACCTTGTTTTCTTAAAATATCCTTTTTTTTCATCAATTGTTAAACCCTCACAAAGTTCTGAAATATGTTTATCATTGCAATATACACATTTTTTTTCTGAACAACTGGTGCTAAATATTCATGAGTTTTCGACGAATTATTATTCCACGGAATGCGACTTTTATTATATTGCCTGTCATTTGTAAAGTTTTGTCTATCGCCTGAATTATTTTGATTGTATCTAGGATTTTTAAGTGACGGGTTTTTTTCTTTCACCTTTCCAGCCACTTAGCAAAATAGATGATTCTCGACATTCTATTTCAATTTTCAAAAATTGTAACAATTCCATAACATTGAATTTATTTTCTTCCGTTTTTCTATTAAAATCTAAAACCAGATCCTCGGGTATTAATTTAAGGAGAATTGGCTGAAGCAAATGGCCATACATTACAGATGTAACGTTAAGTGACTCTAAGCTTCTGATTTGTATTTTACAGATGTCACATAACTTTCTCAGTCCAACTATATTACTTGAATCCTTTACAGGATAAAGATTCAACAGTTTTGACATATGGGCATTAATAACGAGCTCCAAATCTTTCTTTTAATAACATTAAAGCTTTATCATAATTTCCCTCGTATAATGCGAAGCCATTCACCACATTATCGGCAGATCCTCCTAATAAGGATTTTAGATACGTAAATTTATCTATTTTTGTTAAGCTTTCGTTTTGATCAATCGAGTTTTGGAATTTATTCCGAAATTCTAACCATAAACATGGGTCACCGAAATATTTATCGATACTCAATTTAAGTAGACGAACAGAATTGACAGTTCTATTAGAATTAACAGCAGATTCAATAACCGAATTATTTAAAGAACCATTCTGTATACTCAATGCCAAATTTGGGTTAAGTTGTGATGAAATACTAGAATCAACTTTAGAGAGTTTATTAATTTGTATCGAAATTCTAGAGCATAATAAAGTAATCTTTTCATTGTATTGAAAAGCAGCTTCTATTTCCGTATCAAATTCGTTTTCTTCTGAAATAATTTATTGAATCTTACTATCTAATTCTCTTAATTGTTTTAACATCTCATTTAAATATTCTAAATGCCCTCTTAAACTATCAACAGATTGCTCATCAAATTCGCTTTCTAATTTATTTATAAGTTTAGTTACTGCTGTACGAAAGACAGCTACAGACTTTTTCAATTTCTTTTTTTCCATCTATTCTTATAATATATAAATAACTAAATATAACAGTACAATATCAAAAGCAATTTCAAAACAAAAGCAATATTTCAAATCAAAGAAATATTCATCAAAAAGTAATAATCAAAATTCTCTAGAAATTCTATAATCAATTCAATCAATATCAAAGGTTTCAACACATCAATAATATCAGTTTCTATTTCTAATAATGAAAATAATATTTTCAGATCAATTCTAATTATTTCTATCGAAATTCTATATAAAAGGTATTTCTTACCTTTCTTTCTTTCTCTCTCTTTCAACTCAGCCAGTATCCGAAAGCGAAAACGATATTCTAAATTATGGTACTATCACATCCGACTTCTTTCTCGGCCGATGCACCAAAAAAATGGTTGATGCATATGGCGCCAGAACCTACATCAAATAAATCTAAATGTAATCGTGCCATTCCAACTCTATATGTGGTTTCAATTATTTAGGATCTAACATCTAAAATCTATTTCTAGCTTTCAGTGAGTCGAAGATATCATGAAACACAGAATTATTGACGAACACAAAGCTACATCATTCTACGTTACATCTCTAATAAGACATCACAAATTCTGCATCACAAAGTAATATAAAAGAAGCGTATCAAAGTTCAACAGAAACTGCTCATGCGCCGGTTTCCTAATGACTACAGCTGGAATACGGGAAAGGCGTCTCTAAGACGGAACAATAATAATTAATAATATAATTTTTAATAAACAATATTTTTTAACAATAATTAATAAATGAGCAATTATAATTTTAATAAATAAGCAATAAAAGCAATAATATTTTTAATAAAAAAGCAATAATAATTTTTTAAATACAATTTTTGTTAAGCATTTTTTTAAAATATTAAATTACAATTCAGTTTGGCTGCATTCATTTAAGAATGAAAAGAATCTAGCTAATGCAGGGTAAAAACGTAAACCATGCTATCGATAAATTTGCTTTCATACTTAAAATTATTCTGGTTTCGGATTTTTGTGTGTGTAAGTACCATCAATTTTATCTTCTTTCTATTAAAAATTGCTAACTGATTTTAAAATTTGCAAAAGACTTCTAAGTCTATTTGTATGTTAAGTTTTCTGCTTTTATTATTCATAATATTAAAAATATTAAACTTTTTTTATTATCTCGATATCTATAAATATCAAAAATAAAGGAAAGCCAGGTGATTCTAGAGAAGTCCAGAGTTTCCAGCAGAAGACCTGTTCCTCTCGAAAAATCAATACAGAACATAATTCTTCACAAATCCTATAACTTGAGACCTGAAGAGGGTTGAGTAGAATTCAAATTCCTGTCCCTTAACATAGTTTGTTTCTTAATATGCCTTCCGAGGCATAATTACAGAAAAGATTTCCTTCCTTAAACAAACGTAATAGCCAACAGGTTGCTCGGATTTCAGCGACACATGGGAGAACGCTCGAAAGTGTGGGTGGAATGCTCGATTCTAGCTCTTTTAGTATCCTTTTCAAAAATGCATTTTATGTACAGTTTCGCCTACACCAAAAGTGTTGATAAAGCATGAGGGCATTCGGGAGAAAAATTAAATTTGCCTGAACGAAATATTATGTCGCTTTTAATAAGAGCGAAACGAACCCTGCTAAGCTAAGAATAGATGAGTTTATTTAATTGCATCGATAAATTATGTAACTTAGTTTTTGCTCGGAACATCACTCGTAAAAGTAGTTCGACTTCTTTGAAAGCTTTCGTAATTTTGCGATGTTAACGCTTGTTAAACTTTTGCTATTTTTGCGATGTTCGGTTTTATTATTGTTATTAATCTCCCAAAGGAAATGATTTAAACGGCTTAAGTTAAACAGACAATGGATTTTTAAATAAATAAAAGTGAAACAAATTATGATTTCTTTTTGTTGTTTTAACAACCAAATAAAAGTTTATAATCAACTAAATTTGCTTTATAAAATGTATTGTTCAATAAAATAAATATATATATAAAGAATAGAGAAAATTATTACATTTCAATGATTTTTCACAAAAGATGTTCTGATTATATTAAAATATATTTGAAATATATCAGGTGTTTTAATTCAACTAAAACAACAATATAAAATTCATTGTTCAATAAAGTAAATATTTGAAGGGAGCAGAGAAAAAAATAAACACATTTTAATGACTTTTTCAAAAAATATGTTCTAATCAGATTTAAATAGTTTTGGAATTTCCAGATGTCTTAATTATTGAAAAAATTAAATAAAATTGATAATGAAGATCTCATTTAAACATTATAAGAAAACGGCGCATGCATTTTATGTTACAAGTTCTTTTAAATAATTAAAAATCAATTTTAGCTTAGAAAAATAAAAAAAAAATTGTTATGAAAATTTAGTGCATGTGCATAAAAATATTTAATTTTAATTGCAATTATAAAATTATACCCAGTTTTATTCCAAATAAATTTAAATGGAATCATAACGTAAAAATAAAAAGGAAAAATTTAAAATTAATGCACTTGAAATATTTTAAATATTATATATTTTTCAATTTTTTAAAAATAATATATTTCGTACAAAAAAGGTTTTTATAGATATTTGTCGTATTTATGTGTTAATACATATGCATAAAATATTTCATCACCCGAATTGAAAAATTTGTAAAAGTGACTAATAGAATCCATCTCCTTTCATACCTTCGCGATGAAAACTTTTAAGTTTAAATGTCATTCTGAAATCATAGTATGGATTATGGTAGTGCATGATTTAGAGTGATCAAATGTTTTAGTTTTAATAAATTACTATTTTTTAATAAATATTTTGTATAATGGCTGTTGCTCTTGCCAAAGATTCTTTGATATTCTCTTAGGGTGTCTCATAAGTTTCTTTCCTATTTCTAATATGAAACGAGTACACAATATTTGCTGTTTCAGATATTATTTATTTTGTTATATACCTTTCAAAAAACCTTTGCTCTATTACCTTCTTCCATCTCCCAGGAAGCCTCATTATGCCTTCTTTCCAAAATTGTTGTGTTTTGGACAAGAAATAATCCTTGAAACGCATTTTTATTTCGCTGATGTATTTAAAGCACTTATCGCGAAGAGAATTTTTTTAAGGACAGAAAGAAGTAATAATAAGATGGGGCCAGATCTGGAAGATATGCCGGATGCGGTAAAACATCCCAATCAAACTGTAAGACTTCTCTTTTACATCTAATGCAATGTGTGGTCTCTCGTTGTCATGATGAAAAACAATGCCACGTCGCTTCATTAATTCTGGCCATTTTTTTTGCTATGGCAGCTTTCAATTGATCCATTTGATGACAGTATTTCGTAGAATTTATTGTTTCGCTTTGAGAAAGGAGCTCGTAGAAAATGACGCCTTTCCAATCCCACCAGATGTACAAAAGAACTTTTCTGGGGTGTAGTTCCGGCTTTGCGACAGTTGAAGGCCTATTGTCCTTACACCGACGACATAGACGGCTGACAGATAAGCCTGCATGTTTGCAGAAGCAGAGCCAGACACGGCTATTCATAACGCGATGAGAAAGAAACTTTTGGGACACCTGAGTAGAAAGAAATCTCAGCAGTTCAATAGAATTTGGACATTGCCATTCCTATTGAAACTGCTATAAAATTCATGATAACTTGCTATTTGGAGTGGTGGGATGCCTTAACTATGAAACATTGAACCTTTTCTTCCTATATTTTAAATACTGTAAGCTATTCTTATCAAGAATATTCTAGAACGCTGTTACATCACGGCAACAGAGTTTGGAAAGCGTTTGAAATACCAGACGTTATTCTTTGATTGATTAGGTTAATATCTTATTTTGGACGGGGGTCCCAACCTCTGAAATGAATGATTGTAAAATCTATATTCAGAACTGTGGCCTCAAATGCCGTGTCCAAAGATATATTGCTTATGTTTTTAAACATTATTCAATTGGGCAAGACTTAAATTAAGAGAGGCCTTGGCATTTTCTATGATAACTTTTCAATAATTAACAAATAACAAAATTTAATGTCGTAGTAAATTTTTTAAAATAATTCTTTTTCTAAAATTAATTATAAAATTATTTTTTAATTATTTTAATTTAATTATCAAATAATTGTTTTACCGAAATTCGGGAGTTAAATTTTTTCGAAAGTTTTAACAATATATTTAATTGTTACAACTTTATTGAAATCGTTTTCCTTGTTTCCTTATATATTTAAGCAAGTGATTTTCTTCAATTATTGGAAGCAATATAAGATTCTGTTTTCTATCTGCATAGTTTACGTGTTAATAAGGAAGAGAAGTTCCAGAATCGTGAAAGGCTGCATACAATTAAAGATTTTTAATGGCCTGACAATGCCATGAGAATCATATCAATTAGGAATGTTCATTCATGTAATAAACAGAACATGTATACCAGTATAAAAAATGACACTTTCTCAATTATCATAATTTGACGCTTAGAAATCTTTTGTTGGGACAATAGCAAATATCAAGTCATGCATAAGAGATTTAACTGAATTTAAATATAGATAATTTTCTTGGTGAAGCAACTGCTTGCCAATGGTGGCTAGTCTAAAATTATACATTTCGACTTCTTAATGTCTTCGGTCATGTGTTGGGAATATTGTATCTGAAGCGGTCACATGACATTTGCACTATTCTGTAAAGTACACTCATTTCGTTGTAAAGCGTTCTGCGGAAGACTAGATTAATGATCGGCATATGGTTCTCGTTAGAGAAACTACAATTTCAGGTTAACTATCGAATTTAAACTAAGTTGCAAACGCCTTGCATCAAGGGACAGATGGTAAAACAGATATTTCACAGAATGAATTAACTTTTTAATCATATTATACCGTCTTGATAATGGGAAATGATAAATGCGAAAATGACACATCTGTATTCGGATAATTTTCTGAAGTATACGTTTTGGAAAAAAAGATAGAATGTATTGTGATGGCCAAGGAATTCGATCTTCAGATTTTGATGATTTCTGTATATTTTAGACATATTCTAGGTCAATGACAATGAATTTGGTTTTGGTTTATTAGTTTTAGTAAAAAATAGCACATATTGGAGAATTTATTTTATGACCAGCCATTGTGCTATTGTGTTAAAGGGATAATGAACATCATGTAATGCATTAGAAATTTAATTCAAATTAAATTTCATCAACAACATGGGAAAAGCATACAATTGGTAAAGGTATTTCGCATAATTAAACAACAAAATATGCGATTTTGACGAATTTTTTCTATATGTAGGGCATACCCGGAAAATTAGCATTCCTGGCTGTGTGGAGTTCCAGGTGACGACGAATGCTTGCAGAGGCTTCTGTCCTTCCTATTCCACCCCATCTCCCGAATGGATTCTTCGATCGAATGCAAGACAGTCCATCTGGTCAGTGGGGCAGTGCTGCAATATCATGGAAACCGAAGATGTAAGAACAAATTTTTTCATTCTTATGCCTGACGTAAAAAAAATCTATTTCTTGTTGAATCGCTCTTTGTTTCCTTTTTTCCCTTCCTTATACCATACCATAGCAGTAAAATAAAGCAATTTGCATTTGATACATTGATTGACTTGTAAAACCTGGTCAGAATTTGTGGTTGGAACTATAAATTGATCCATGAAGAAAAGAGCAGCAGAATGATGTTTAGATCAAGATATCATTGCTGCTGAAGGTGGTTTGTATGTAAATAGGATGCCATTACATCTCAGCAGAATTAAATGTTTTTATACAACCTATTATCAAAATAAAATAAATAAATAATACAACTCCGATTGGAAAATGCTTTCTTCAGTTGATTCAATATCAGCTCATACCAAAGTTGAATTCTGGAATCTTTGGAAAATATTTACCAAAGTTCTAAAGAATTCAAGATGAATAGTATGGTAGGTATTAAAGGCTGTACTGTAAAATAAAACTGTCAATTGGAAACATTGCGAATTTATCTTCACATTGAAGAGCAATCTTCAGTACCAAAGACCCAGCTATCAAATAAGCAGCTGCATGGCATTTTCATCAGTTACTAATAAGCATAGCAACTTCCTTCTAGTTCTGCAATACTTTATTTTTTAGAGACAAATATACAGCATTCTTGAATCCCATCATCCAAATTCAGGTGAAAAATTTGATTGGCCAGTTTGAACAGATCTGTGTATTGGGTTGTAGAAGGTTTCCAGAAAGCTTTTGGCGAATTGTGTTTGGCATGGAACAGGGATTCTGGACAGATTCATTCGATATGGACAGTTCTAAAAACAACTATTTCTTTATGTACAACCCTCATGGAGCACTGAAAAGTAAAGAAAAAAATATAATTGTGGAAGATAAATGATCACAAAGAATTATAGTAATTTATCTTGGAATTCTGCGTGATCCGAATGACGCCTGTAGGAGATGAAAAAATGTTGGAATCCTACGAACCATCACCAGCCTAAGTCCAAACCCTCCCATTAGAGTATTTCCCGTCACTGGAATGAATATAATTGATCCGACAACATTACTCTACCTATCAGAGAAGAGAGAAAGAAGGACTATCAATATGTGGTTGAAAAGATGTTAGTAAATATGTAGTATTCCAACCTCATTTTTACATCTCTTACAGACGTCTTCTGCTAAGACGTTTATTCGGATCACATCGAATTCTAAGATAAGATACAATAATTCTTTGTGACCATGCATTTCCCACAATTATATATTTTCTTTTACTTTTCAGTGTTCTAGGAGAGCTGCACATAAAGAAATAGTTACTTTTAGAATTGTTCATATCGACGAACTCTGTCTAGAAACTGTGTTCTTGCAAAACATAGGTGACCGCTCTCAATTTAAAACAAGAAATATTCAACCTTAGAATAATTTATACTATGACCACAAAACAAAAATGTTAATTTTTAGACAGAATGCAGTTTATCTCTACAAATAATAATGAAGAATATGATTATGGTTGTTACAATTCTACTGGCCAATCTAAAAAAAGATACTAAATTTGGTGGAAATATACATTAGAGGGTATCAATACACACTTTGGGCCTAATATTTTCTTCAGTTATCGGGGAAAAGTCACACAATTTTATTTAATTATTAAATAATTAAAATTCTATTTAAAATTTTAAAAAACCGTGCACATTTCCATTCTTTAAAGTATATATAAGCCGGTTGGTAATTCTAGGTAAAATTGTTTGTACAGTAAAGCGCTACCACACACATACTCAATCATCTTAACTATTAGTAGAAAGTAGCCGCCTTTTACGACCAATTAGTTCGGCAGAAACATTGGTTATGCTTACTTTCAATTAAATATCTTAAGCAAAAGTTTGGCTGTAGTTTGACAATTTTTTGAAGTATACTTTCTGAAATATAGAGAAAATTCACTGTGATTGTCCAAAGAATTCGATCATCAACTTTTTTTTATGACTCTGCACATTTTAGACATATCTTAGTTCACACACACACACACACACACACACACACACACACACACACACACACACACACACACACACACACACACACACACACCTTTATTATTAATAAAGATAATTCATTTAGTCTTTCTGAATTGAAAATCATGGCATTAATTTTGTGTGTGAGATTTCCATCAACAATGTCTTATAAAATACAACGCAGCTTATTTTCCGATTGCTTTATTTTCTGTTGCAATATAATACGTGGGCTCTCTATTGACTGATTCACATGATGAGACATAAAAAATGTGTATATCAGAAAAAAAGATTTAGAAAAAAAAAGAGTCATAATTACAAACTCGGAGTATTTGTTTATAGATGTACAAGCTCTAGCCGAAAAACACTAACACTTTTAGTGGAATATCATATTAAGGATAATAAAAATTGTATTGGGTGATAATTCTTCTTATATGTCTAGATCTCTATCTCTGCCAATAAATAATAAGAATGAGTGTGTCTATCTGTGTATTTTTTTGCACTCTATAGAATGGTTTGTTTGATTTAGAGTTACTAAATTTGATACAATATAACTTAGAGGTGCAAAAAAGAATATTGGAGTACTTTTTCGAAATTTTAGTTACTTAAAATCAAGAGAGATTTTTATGTCTTTTTCCTTTTAACATCTAAAAGTTTTATTATTCAAAAATGATTTTTTTAGATGTTATTTTTACAAAATTCAAAATAGCGATTTTTTATTGATATCAATTTATTTGCTGTGCAATTTAAATTTGTTTTGATAATGCCATTTTTACAAAAGTTTTAACAATATATTTTATTGTTGCCATAAAATTAAATCTTTTTCATTTTTTTTCAAATACATGATCGCATTATTTTCAGTTATGTTGAAAGTTGAAGAAAGATTCTATTTATTTTCTGCTCAATTTATATGAGAAACCAAAAAATGAAATTGCAGTATCGCAAAGTACAAATTGCCATTAAAAATATGTTATCGAACAATTAATTTTTCATGGCAGTATGACGTCATGGGATTTGATTCCATTATAAAGGTTCATTTACACAATAAATGGAACAAAACTATAAAATAACATGATTCTAATGCTTTTAATGATAAAACGATGCTTTTAAGGGAATTATGAGCATCAAAGTTACACATAAGAAATTTAGTGAAAATTAACAGATCAATATTTCCGATGGACTTATCTACTCGCGAAAGGTGGATAGCTTTAACTCTTTCCAATTGGATGTCTTCTCTCAGGCACTATTTAAAATGGTGCACCACCATTTTGGCTATTTTTTTAAATTTCGTTTATTAAATATATTTACAGATTAACAAGAAGATGCAGATTAATTTTTCGAAGAAAATAAAGAAATATATATTTATTTTCCAGTAAAGTAAAAAAAGGTTCTTGTATTTGATGAATAATTATGCATCGAATTATTTTTCAGAGTGCAGATGGTTGAATATTCAAATGAATTATCCCAGATTATTGTGCTAGGCACAATTTCTTTCTATCAAAAATTGTCATCGTGAATGGATAGTCTAAGACAAAACGGATAAACCTATTCGGTGCTGGCAGGTGATACCGAAACTTGAGTTTTCATGTTTCGTTCATAATGGAGGATATTGTCATCATTTGCTTCATGAAGATATTTGATTGACTCGAGATTGTTGAGTGGATCTGATTTGAAACCATCATTGTGGAGCCTTAGCAGCAATTGATAATTTGCATAGGCAGTATTTAATTATGGCTAACATACTGGTGAAGATCTTCTTCATTTGCTTTATGAATGATGTCATCATAGTCATGAAATTTGCCTCAGTAGTATTTGATTATGGTCATCTTACTAGGAGACTTCGTCATCGTTTGCTGCATGAAGAATATCATCATAGTCATGAGATTTGTCTCAGCTGCATTTGATTATGGCCTTCATACTCGGAAACATCGTCCTCTTTGCTTCATGAAGGATGTCATTATATCATGACATTTGCTTCAGCAGCATTTGTTTATAGCTATCAAATTGAAAAACATCGTCATCGTTTACTTAAAGGCGGATGTCATCATAGTCATGAGATTTGTCTCAGCTGCATTTGATTATAGCCATTATACTGGGAAACTTCGTCTTCTTTTGCTGAATGAATTATGTCACCATAATCATGAGATTTGCCTCAGCAGCGTTTGATTACGGCCATGAAACTGGTAAACACTGTCATTGTTTGCCGCCTGAACGATGTTATCATGGTAATGAGATGCGCCGCAACAGCATTTGATTATGTTAGTGAAATTGGAAAACATCGCCATTGTTTGCTGGATGAAAGATGTCATCATAATCATGAGATTTGCCTCAGC
>JAPMOR010029689.1:330765-351989 GCA_026543865.1 Argiope aurantia
TCACCATCGTTTGCTGGATGAAAGATGTCATCATAATCATGAGATTTACACCAACAGTATTGACTATGACTATCATACTGGAAAACATTGTCATCGTTTGCTGCATGGCGAATGTCATCATAGTCATAAGATTTACCTTAGAGGCATTTGTTTATGGCTTTCATACTGGGAAACACCATCCTCTTTGCTTCATGAAGGATGTCATTATAGTCATGACATTTGATTCAGCAGCATTTGAAGAAGGAAATAAAATAACTTATTTTCCATCTACATTGTGATATAAGCTTGGGGCGACTTTAGAATCTGGTATAATTCATTTAAAAAGATATTTTTAATGACTGATTTCTGCAGAATTTCGATTCAATTAAGGTATTCCTTCGATCGACTTAAAAAAAATATAACAAAGCAATACATATGTTCATAGGAAGAATTATATTATAGATTTATTTTTTCCTCGCTAGTTCACCCTAACGAATCAGCGCTGGTTTATAAATTCTAAAAGAAGTTGAAACATTTAAATTACGCAAAAATTGAATAGTTTTGCGCTTGTACCTTGAAATTTAGTCCAAATAGGCAACTGCCGAGTCAACAAATTTCTTAAATTAAAGGAAGCGACTGTATTTAATAAGATTTTATAAAAGGAGCATTATTAGAAATGATCAAATACATGCGATTAGAATGAAAACAACCATATTTTTGTCAGGTAAAGTTATTCTATAAAATAACATATGTCATAATATTATAATAATTTAATCAAGAAACCAGAATTAAAGGAAAAAAATCTGACAAGTATGTAATGATATGCAAACGCCAACGTACAGATGTTCTGTTGTCTAAACTTTCTGCTCGCTCTGTGAGTCTAAAGGTAGAATAAAAATCAACTGAATTTTCTTCTCCCTTTTTTTCATAAGCTCAGAATATTCAGCCGAAAAAAAGTTTGAATAACACTCTCAATATTTTATTCAGTTATTTCCTAAGATATGGATAAAGGAAAAAAAAAAAAAACTCCCAAAATACAAGAAAATTTTTTACTGGAGATAAAAAAAGAAACTGGATCGGTGTGATAGAACGATGAATGAAATATTTTCAGAAGTCTTGAAAATACAGAAATGCTTTCTTAATATTACGCTTTAGGAAAAAAAATTCTGAATGGTACCATTTCTTAGAATACTCCTTAAAGTTAAACAAATGCTCCTGGAAAGCAAAAAGGCAATTCAGATTCAGTTTTTTTCTTTCTTTTTCTTTATATAATCTGACGATGATTTTCGCAGAGAAAAAAAATTACTGGAAAAGGTTTGAAGAAGGTATTCCAGATATTTTTAGCTCGGTTTTTTTGTTTTTGTTTTTATATGCGTTATTGAATCAAGGAGTGCGTATGGGCGAAATTTGATTATTTGGCGAGTGCAAAGTATTTTCACGCCAATGTGCATGTTTTTCAGCTTTTCGGAGTTAAAAGATTGATATCGCTTTATGGTAGATATTCTCGAATCACGGGAGATGGTCTAACCGAAGAGGGGTAAAAAATTCATCTTAGTTTGTGAGGCGATTTGATGGTTGTAGGAGTACCTTCCAAAAATGGCTCAAGGCTATTGATTTCACAAATTAAAACGATCTTATTGTGTTTGTGAAACGTGTTGTCAGAATTTATTTTTAACGTAATTTCTATTGTTTACGTGTATAGGCATTTTGGTTTATATTAAAAGATTTTTTTTTGAAATTTTAACATGTTTTTTTAAAATTCTCTGAGGATATCTTAAAAGATGTCTTCAGTGTCGATCGTTTGGTGTAGAATTTAGGGCATTTCCACAAGAAAAAGTTCCATAGGTCTGGTGAACCTGCAGAGTATTCTATGGGATCTCTTCATCCAAGAGGATTGTTGCTTGGAAGATATTTATTGCTAGTTTGTTTTGGAAGTTATTGGAAGATATCTATGGAATATATCCATTATCAGTCGCCTTTGGAGACCAGCTAGTTCGCCGAAGATATTGGTTATATATTTTATTTCAGTTAAATCGTTTAGATAAAACTGCATGTCCATTTTCCATCAAAATGTCAGACATTAAAATAATGCAATGTTAATAGTCATACATATGCTCTGTTCAATGCGAACTTTTCTAATATAAACCAGTTTCATAATATTAATCTTTCCTTAGGTTTCAACAATGGAAATGAATCACATGATCAAATATTTGTTTATTACACGCTATCAAAAATTACATTCAGAACAATAAAAATATTGTTGTGAAATATATTTTAAAATATGTCTAAAAGTTAATTAAATCTCGGCTTAAGAATTATACAGCAATTAAGTTGGCATCATTAAAAAGAGAATTTTTTTGGATTTCAAAACGGTTATAAAAATAATTTTTGTGAGGGATTTTTGGAGGTTATAGCAAAAAAGCATCAAATCTAATTTATTTCTTTAATTAAAATAAAATTCCAAATAAAAAAATCCTTCTCAGGTGCACATTCTCACCCACCAATGTATATGTGTATCAAACTTGGTTGCTTTCTTTTAATAAATAGAGATATCTTTGGTTCATCCCTATTAGATATATGTTATGATCAGTTTAATTGTGCACGTATTTTTTGGCATATCTGCGTTTATGAAACCAGTTTAGAAAAGGGATCGCTCCAAAGCAATATATGAATGACAATACCACACTATAAAATCTATGAACTATCAACTGCAGCCTTCTTATTTTAACATTTTACTACATAAAATCTGGTATATTATTATGCTTAATGTTACACTCGGCCAGTTATAAGACGACAAGTAGGCAGCGCATGCGTAGAAAGGCTGAAAAATGCTGTTCAGTCGATGGCAAGTAATTGTCACTACGGGACATCTACAAGCCGCTGTATTGTATTTTTTCTTACTGCGCATGCGTTTGTAGAATATGGCGGAGTTTTTTTGACGTGAAAAAATTGATTACTTATCGTAGATTAATTCAGACATTTTTTGTTCTTTGTTTTCTCTGATGGGAGGTTGTGCTTTTTTAAAAATTTTATTTGCCATTCTCTTTCTAAAGTTTTCCAAATGTAGGTATGTTGAACTTTTTTTAATTTTATCATGTTTCTTTGTGTAAGTATCCATCATTTTAATACGATACGCAGTGAAAAAGAAAAATTCAGGGACACCAAAACGACAATTTATGGCCAAGCATCCCTGAATTTATCTTATGAAATTGTGGCAAACATAAATCAATCCCTTTCTGCGCATGCGCTGTCTACTGGCCATCTTATAACTGGCCGAGTGTAAACCTGGCATTATAGTGGCTGACAATATCAAATCATTCTAAAGTGAAGTATTTAAGGAATTTAAAAATTATAACTTTTTTGGTACATGAATGACATATGAAGGCTGTTGCATTACTTTTCATCAATATTTATTTTTGAGCAACCACATGCATGCATTTCTTAGTTGTTTGAATTTTTATCACAGAACATGCAAGAATAAAATGATCAACTAGTAATTATCATTATTGCAATTTTTAGATAAATGAATTGCGCTAAATAAAAAAAATGAAAGGAACCAATTTTATTGCAGTAATAATTCTTGGTTTTTTTTATTTCTTTTAAAGAAATGTTTGTTAAAATATTTTAAAATTTTAATCATGTTTCAAAATATATCTAAAATTTTATTGCAATGCTATTTGTTCTCTATTCCAATTAAAACAATTTCAGTTAAATTAATTTATTGAACCTCAAAAAAAAAACCTCTATGTGTTTTGAAAATTAAGAAAAAGGAGGATTAATTAATATTTAATTATTAATTAATATTTTCAACTCAATTTGTCAGCTTGTTGATATAATTTGAATTTCTTTCGTCAGTTTTTGTTTAAATAATTTTGAAACTCAAATATATTAGAACTTAAAAATAAATATAAAATTATATACTTTTATTAGTAGAACTTCATAATTTTCTTATTTTTTGAAAACGGTTTAGAATTGTCATCTTAATCACGTTGTACTACAAAAAACTTTAAATATTTAGCAAACTTAGATATTTATATTATAAATTAGAATCTAATCTGATGATTTTAATAAAATAAAATATAGCAATAATTTAGTCAACTGATATCATGCTTTAAAAAACAAAATCGTGGTAAAAATAAACTTATTTTATATAAGGGACATGGCGTATATAAAAAGCAAAGAAACTCGAATCTCTTATTTCGGAGCATTGTAACATAATTATATTAATATTAGAGTGTCCCAAAACTTTTTTTTCTCATTGCACTTTGATCTTATCTAGCTCTGCTTGTGCAAACATGCTGGATTATCTATTAGCCGCCTATGTCATACATTTCAGTCGTACCAGAACTCTATTACACCCCCAAAAAGTACTCTTGTCCATTGGTGGGATTGAAAAGGCGACGAGTTTCTTCCTCAAGGTGAAACAATAAATTCTACGAAATACTGTCATCAATTGAGAAACTGAAAGTTGCCATAGCAAAAAAGCGGCCAGAATTAATGAACCGACGAGGGTTGTTTTTCATCATGATAACGCGAGACCACATATTGCATTAGTCGTAAGAGAGAAGCTCTTACATTTTGATTGGGATGTTTTACCGCATCCTGCATACTCTCCATATCCCGCTCCATCTGATTGTTACATCTTTCTGTCCTTGCAAAAATTCGCGATAAGCGCTTTAAATACATCGACGAAATAAAAGCGCACTTCGAGGATTATTTCTTGTCCAAAACACAACAATTTTGGAAAGAAGGCATAATGAGGCTTCCTGAGAGATGGAAGAAGGTAATACAGCAAAAGGGTTCATATATAACAAAATGAATAATTTCTTAAACAGTAAACATTGTGTATTCATTTCATATTAGAAATAGGAAAGACACTTATGGAACACCCTAAATCATTTTTTAAAAAGCATTATTCATTTAATCCTCTTCGTTTCTATCATATTAGTTTTGCGTCATTTAAGTACATTAATTTATAATGTGAAATTTAAAATTGCCAATTTTGCAATTAGAAGGTTTTACTGTAAAAGTCTACTTCAAAATTAAACCCATTACTGAGTATTTATTTCGAAAATGAATGAATGGCAAATAACAATTTCAATAGCCATTACATAATAAGTTGATAACTTGTGGAATAATAAAAAACTTGTGGGCATTAAAATAATCTAAAAATGGTTTCTACGTCCCAGAATTATTGAGGAAAATCATTAAAATTTCGATTGAGCTTTATTTAATTAAGATTTTAATTAAAGCCTTTTTCTTAATGAATTTTTAATATCCAAAAAGTAACTATATTAAAAGTCCCATGATTTTCCCCGTTGTAAGATTTTAGCATCCTGCTGCTAAATAATATTTATATTTTAGAAAAAAGTAATTTTTTATAAACTTGGTGAAACGATACATATTCTCTTTTCAATAATAGTATTGCTTACTTTTAAATACAAAATTTTATTTCAGTTTACTGTTGCCATCCTTTAAAAAGCAAAAGCGTGGGAACAAATTGGGTTTTCTATAAGTAAATATGCAAAGAACATGAACAGAAATATGCAGAAATGTAAGAGAAAAAAAATGGTTGAGAAAAACTGCTTACTATAAATTTGTTGAGGCACATCATCATCTGTTTATAGAAGTATATATCGAAGTAACTTATAAAAAATACGATCCCAAAATTGGATTGTGGAAATTGATCGAAAAAATTTCGCTACCGTTATCCATTTCTTATCCAACGTATGACAACACAACAGATCTTCTATAAGTGAATATACTTGAAATGCAAAGTAAGAAAAATGTTTACTACAAATATACAGAAATAGTACACAGCTCGTTTGTCGATTGTCAAGTTTATAAAGATGAAGCCTCTACGATTTTCTTTTTCGATGTTTCATGTCTGTCATATTTCATTTGAGAACCCACGAATGAGTTATTTAATTTGAAAATGATCTTTTTCTGTTTCCTAGATGTTCGTTGAAGTGATGTGCGTGGGCGGAATGAAGGAGCTCATCTTTAAATCAGCGAAAACCTGTTCCTGCTACCACTGCAAAAAGGAATAAAAAACAAGACATGGAACCAGCCGAAAAGAACTGCAGTGAAGAGAAAAAATGATTGAACAAGTATTGCTTATGATATCACAGGAAAATGAAATTGAGAATGATAAATATGGAATGAAGTGCGAAATAAAGCATTTTATCTTTCCAACTTGATCAGTTTTCATTTTCAAGAAATTCTTTGATATTTAATTTGAAGGAATTCAAAATTAATTATATGAGATATTATATTTTTATTAAAAAAACAAACAAAATTTTTAATTATCCAAATTGTTTATTATAATAAATGGAAGTGGTCTCTCTGAATTTTTCGCATATTTTCTAATAAATATACTGAAATATTAACTGTGTGCTTTTGGCAACAAAATAGTTGAAAAAAATCCCTAATAGAGTGCGATCTTTGGCGATTAATCGTTGAGATTTAGTTGAAACACACGCATCAGAAAATCGAATATGTATTTATGAATCCCTTTTTCTGACCAATTAAAATTTGATATTTTACTTCAATCGTGATCACAATGTCACATGCGGAATTTCCCACATTTAAATAAAACTTCTTTATTTTGCGCTAGGGTCGATCTAACCTGTTTTAATAAACTTACAATATTCACTTTTGTATAGATACACATTATTTCCGTGGTTATACGAGATCCCTGTTTGAATTTAAAGGGCTTAAAAAGAATTATGAATTGTTAGCTGTACGCTGTTGGCGATAAAAAAGAGCCCCTTAGAGTGCAATCTTTGACGATTAATCTCTGAAGTGCAGTTCATACACAAGTAGCAGAAAACTGAGTATGCATTTGGGCGCCTTTTTTCTGACCAATTAAAATTTGACACAGAATTGCAATTGTGGTCACGATGTCACATGCCATATTTTACAAATTTAAGTCAAACTTCCTTATTTCTCCTCTAGGGGCGCTGCAACCTGATTCAATAAACTTACCGTATTGAATTTAGTATAGGGGCCCATTATTTCCGTGGATTTTCGAGATTCCGGTTTGAATTTAAAAGGCTTTATCTATAATTCTGTTTAGTATGAGACGGTTGAATAACACATATAACGAATATAATTTTATACATTTAATTTGAAGAATTTTTATCTTTATTTGCCTGGTATTAATTTCCAGGATAAATTTGAATAAAAAAGTATTAAGGCAAATAAAAGAAACCAAATTAATAATCATGATCATTGGATTAGAAAAAAAAATAGAATTAATAACAATGATTACCTTACAACAAATGAAATGAAATTAATGATAAAGACTCTTTATTTAGAAAAAGAAATGAATAAAAAACAATGTTTCTAAGTTTGAAAAAGGAACAAAATAAAAAACCAGTTTACTTATTTAAATATAATTTTTATTAAATTAAATAAAACTTAAAAAATAAAATAATATTAAGAGAGAAAAAACATTTAGCCTTTAATTTTCTATCAGAATTCAAAAATCTAATATTTTAAAAATAATACATAATTATTTATATATCACTAGGAGATATTCTATTTATTTCTCTTAGCTTGTTTTTAAACATTTTGTTCATTCCCCTTTTTTATTTATTCGTTTCATAATATTTATCAATGGTAACTTCAGGAATTATTATCTCTTTGATTTTATAACCTGTTTGAGAATTCAAAATATTATCTACTAGCCGCCTTTGACGACCAGCTAGTTTGCTATGATTATTGGTTGTGTTTCTATTGAATCTCTGATGAATAGCTTGATGCACAAGACTTCTGCAAGAAAATATTTTAAAACATCAAATTATGAAAGAAATGAAATCTGTGTTATTTTAATAATTTTACACCTATTTTATTCATTGTATATAGGAAATTAATTTATGGAGTCTAATCCCATAATATCATAGCACGATTAAAAATATAATTATTCCATTTATCTACCGATACTATCATTTCCATTTTCCTATTCGTCATCTAAATTCTGTAGATATTAAACAGATTCCTTCTTCTTTAGCTTTCAACAATGGAAGAAAATACGGCGATTAAATATTTAATGGAACAATGAAGTCGTTTGAATTTCAGAGTCATAATGTAATCCATTGTTAAATATCAGACAAAAAAAATCTAAAAACTCCCAAAATTTTGAAACTTGTTTTTCTGAATTATGCGATTATTACATTTGTTTCATTAAATATGTAATAGTCGCAACTTAAAAATTAATGTATGATTTTTAAGTTTTCAAACGGTGAAAAAATCAATCATGTTCAATAATATTTTCGGGAATTATCAAGGGTAAATTACAAAATTTTGCTTGAATTTTATATTATAATTATAATTAAAATTTGAAAAAAGAATCTCTGTGAAACACCTGTTCCCATTTTCCAATATTTATTTGCTGCAAATATAAACACACACACACACACACACATCACACAGATGCACACACTCTCTCTCACACACACAATTCTGCAAAAGTCACTCAAAAATTAGTGTACTTTTAATGATAATTGTTACTTATTTGTGATTTTTAATATACTTGGAAACAAATATTAAAAAATATTGAATTGCACGCAATTTAGTTGCAAGTAAATATATGTATTTAATATTCTTCTGAGACAGAATAAAGACAATAATTAAAATATGTATATGTTTGCATTAATTTCAATATTTAATATTAAAATGAAACAAAATTTTGGAACTCAGCAAAGCAAAATTAGAATAGATTTATAAATCATTTCATAAAATCGTAAAATATTTTTCTTGTCTTTTCATAAATATGACATGCAATTTTATACGTTAATATAAATGTCACTTAGCATGATTTTTATGTCCTATTGTTGTAACACTCTCTAACAATGCCAATACACCAACCAAGTGCCAATTAATAATGCCAGTACGCCAACCTCCTCGCGAATCCAAAGTACGGAGTACGATGCTCAGATTTATTTATTTTTCGATGAAAAATACGACCTGGTTTTTCTTCAATATTTTTCTAGATGAATGTTTAATCACGCCGTCTGGATTTTGCGAGAACTTTTCACAGCTGACAATCACGACATCGCAGTTTTGTTCAAACGCATGAAAAGCGTGGGAGAAATGAAGAATTAAGACGCGTACGGAGTTTTCATGTTTTTTAAAAACGTGCTTGACGAGAAAATACAGGACGGTTATAAAATAAATTTCCTTGATTTAAAAGTATCTGCAACTAAAACTAATGAACAGAAAGAAATATTATTCCATAAGTCGAATACGTAATGTATTAGGAGATTAATTCCACATCTATCTATACCTTCTACAAAATGAAGAAATCATGAAAGCGTCTGTATATTTGAAAGAGAAAAACTCGAGGAATACTTAACTAATATTGGAGATATTTGAACCATTTTGTATGGCATTTATTGGGGTAGGTTTAGTATATTGAAGTCATATCAAAATAAATAAAAGGAGTTTTATAATTCCGATTTTATTTATTTTCCTACTACGATATGCGCATACGTCGAACAGCAATATTTGTACTTTGCATGTATCCCCGCATGTGCGAAAACCACAAACTGTGCTTGCGCAAATAGCAAGAACTGTGGTATGCATATGCCATACTTAACAATAATTTTAGTGAATTGTATTGTCTTTGAACATATATTTTTACCTTTTTAATAGTTTAATTTCTAAATGTGTGCTATAAAAGTTGCTTTCTTAATTATTTTTGATTATTTCTAAATATATTTTTATATTTGTTTGATGTTTCGTATTATGCCCATATCATATTAGGTGAGGCTAGTCTTAAGTTTAAAGCTAATTTTTCCTCTCGGATGTTATGCCACGGTAAACGAACGCTGTGCGGGTACATATAAATCATCAGAGCTTACTCTCTAGTAAAAGTATTACTCTCTTGTCTCCGTATAAGATTGTAGATTTTAGACAAGACAGTAAACGTCAAAAGTGTTGCGAATTTTATTTATACGCTTTATAGTATAGTAAAGTACTTGTGTATTAACACTTGTGTATTAATTGTACGCCACTGACGAACAATAGTTACGAAAGATAAATTTTTACCATGAATCTTACGTTTTTGCTGAATGTAGCATATAAAATCTGGCGATTCTTTTGAAGATTAATCGCTAACATTCAATTAACATTTCAGCATTCGAAAATCCAATATGCACTTTGGTCGTCTTTTTTAAACCGATTAAACCAGTATTTGATACGGAAATAAAATTTTAGACAAAACATTCACAGACAAAATTCCTCTACGTAAGTCTTTTAGTTTTTAACATCATGTTTGCAAGCTTGAGAAGATACAAGCCATCAGGCGATCTTTTAATAGAGTTGGTTCGAAATTAGACAAAAAACGATACTTGTATATTATTTCCATGCCATTGGCAAATAATAGTTACGAAAGATCAATCGTTAGTGTTATTTAGCATTTTTGCTGAAAGTAGCATATGATCTTTGTCGATTCTTTTGACGATTAATCGCTGATATTCGATTATACATAAGCCTTCTAAAATCGAATATGCAATTTGGTCGTCTTTTTTTACAACCGATTAAAACCTGTATTTGATATGGTAATGAAATTTTAGGCAAAAGATTCACTGACAAAATTCATTTACGTAAGTGTTTTTAGTTTTTGAGACCATGTTTACAAGCTTGAGAAGATACAAGCCATCAGACGGTCAACGTTTAATAGAGTTGGTTCAAAATGGGTAAAAAAAACCGATATTTGTATATTTATTGCATGCCAGTAGAAACTACAGTTATGAAAAATAAATTTTTAGCTTGAATCTAGCATTATTAGGAATGTAACATACTATATTTAGTGATTTTTTTAACGATTAATCGCTGACATTCAATTAATAGACAAGTACTAGAAAATCTAATACATATTTTGGACGCCTTTTTCTAACCAATTAAGACCGAAACTTGAATAGGGAAGTAGAATTTTAGACACGGGATTCATTTATGTGTTTTTAATTACGTGCTTGCATGATTACATGCTTGAGAACTGACATACAAATTGACAGACCATCAACCGTTTAATATATTTGGTTCAAAATAAGACAAACGTTTACACTTAAGGTTCTAAAACTGTAAACCAAATTTCATTTACCTAAGTTGTTATATTTTTGAATTATTGCGCTTACATGCATGTAACATTACAAGTAAACAGACTGTCAACCCGCTGAAAGACTTGGTTCAAAATTTGATATGGTAAAAGTGTGTAACATATGTTATCAATCCAGCTTTTGACATTTTAAAATTATATTCATTTGTATTCGAACAGACAGACTTATATATGTCATCCGCAAAGGATTTTATTAAACTTAGATGAATATCTACAAATTTGGGGCAATAACCATACAACCAATTTCATCTGTCAACTCAAAATGTTTTTGACTTATTATGCTTATAGAAAAAGCAAACATAATTCCCAAAATGTGTTTTTTGAATTATTTCAAAGAGTTCTAAAATGTGGAGAATCGTCAAAATTTTGAATTTTTTGAAGATTATAATTTTTTTTCATTGTATACGGGATTTTAAATTTTCTGAAGATTATAATTCCTTTCTATTGTATACGAGATTTTAAATTTTTTGAAGATTATTTCTTTTTTCTTGTATTCTTTCGTGTACATTCGGTGAAGTAAAAAAATTGTCTGTGCGATAATTTATACATTAATGTAAACAAACTGAACATCTAAAACTAACATTTATTAATAAAAGAATATTTTTATGGGTTTTTTCACGGCATGCCATATTTTTATATGAGCACATTTTAACACTTGAACTTTGATTTAATTTTTCATAATACATTTTACGTGCATTTTTTGTAATTATTGATGTCATTGCTCCAACGTTGCCGAAATTTATCCTATCAGTAACACGAGTCTTTATTTTGTTGCTTCCTTTTCTTTTCGCAAGAGGGTTTTCTTTGAAAAATTTTATTCACCTCCTAATAATTATCCCCTGACGGTTTAATTTCGTTTATTTATTTTAACTGTTGATATCTCGAAACAAGAGAAAGTTGTTTCGTGGTCATACTACATTTAGTAAAAATAGTAAATTTAATAAAACCAGTCTTTAAACAAAATTTTATTAATAAAAAATATAATCTTTTAACTTGTTATTATCATTGTTTATATAGAATGGTGCAATCAAATTATTCTCAAATTTTGCTACCAGATAGCGTTTTTACTAGAATTAAAATTTAATTCAGTAAATTGGTTTGTGATTAAATTAATCAATTAAATAAATTGTTATCTGGAATTTATTTATTGATATTTAAGTTTTAGAAATATTAAAATAGTGCAATGCCTTCAAGAATATGTAAGACTACAAAAATTACACTTACACATCAAACACAGAATGAGAAATCTGCAACCAAAATTTTACATTTAAAAATATGAAAAAAATCAAGTTAAGTAAACGTGCATTAAAATGAATTTAATAAAAGCAGTTTTTAAAATACAATTTCTTTTACCAATTTTACTTTTTCCAATTTCTCTCCTGGATGGCGCCAATGTTATGGAATCAAATTTTAATTACATTTAGTGACTAATTGAGAATCCAATTACATATTATATTTAATATTCGATTGAAATATGAAAAATTTTATTAATATGTAGAATATGTATGCAAAGTTTAATTTTTAGAATGGAACGAATCAACTTTAATAAAAATCTGTAAAAGATTCTATTTTGTTCTAATATATACAGAAATAGTCTTACCAGACACATTTATCCCTAAATCAACAATTTTGATATACCAAATTTCAGCTGTCTTGCCTCAACATTTTCGAATTACTGCATTCATAAACAAAAGGACAATCGTTCCTTTGACGAATTATGATCCTATTTAGAGTTTTGATTCCGGTTATTAATTTTGGTATGAAATTTTTTTAACGATTGCAGTATTTTCTTTTTCAAATACTTCTTATACGAGAAAGAAGGAAAGGGAGGGGGGAGAAGGAATTCTGATCTTCCTAAATTCGATCTCGATTTTTGATAATTCTCTTCATTGTTTCCGAGTCTGAGAAAAAAAAATTCTCTCAAATATGCAAGAACTCAGATAAATGTTACCTGCTGTCTTTTCCTCAAATAAAAGCAGAAACGAAACAAGTGAAAAGACAGGAGTAAAATAATTTATTAATCTTTCAATCCATACTTATCAAACTAAACAAGAATACTTTTTGTTTCCAGACAGGAAGATACGTTAAAGATATTCAAAACTATTCCTAATCTAAATTACTTCCGGTTCAATAATCGAATGGGATATAATTCCAAGATCAATGACAGAAATCACTTTTCTTAGACTAACTATATACATCTATTCCTGTACTTGAGAATACCTTTTCTTCTAGAGAATTGGATCCGATGAGCTGGCATTTCGGCATCGGCAGATAATCAATGTTTTCAGTGATGATCAAAAATTTGATCTAACAAATTAATTATTTTTCAAATAATATAAAAATGCGGGCCAATTTATTCAACCGGGGTTTAGTTTACTTTAGTTGTATTAACGTCCCTTTTAAAGCAATACTAGGGCTATTTTTGGGACTGACCTCGTTCTTTTGAACAGCGGTCAGATGAAGAGGTCGATACCTGAATTGGCACCTTCCTCCTCAAATTTCCACATCACACCAACGGGAGGACGTTTGGTTCCGATGGATTTAACATGCACCAGACCTGTTATTCGGGGGAATCGGGTCTCGAACCTGAAACCTTCATGTTTCAAAGCCTTACCCCCAGGTCACCGCCGCCCTTATTCAACCAGGGACATTTTTTGAAACCAACACAAAGAATAAAAAGTCAAAACTTTCTATAGCTTGGTTTATCCCGGTTGGTATAGGAAGAGGCCGCAGTGGTCAGGTGGTGCGGTCTCGTCTTCGGGACCGGAGGGAACCAGGTTCAAGACCTTGTTCCATCGAAGAACCTTCGTGTAAGCGGGTCTGGTGTACTTTAAATCCGTCGGGATCAAAATTTCCTCCAGCTGGTGTGTTATGGTGCTCAAGTTTGGAGAGGGGGTGCCAGTTCAGGTGTCATCCTCGTCATCTGACCGCGGTTGAAAATTACGAGGTTCGTCCCAAAATAGCCCTAGTGTTGCTTTAAAACGGGGCGTTAATCTAACTAGTCTAGTCTAGTCTGTCTGGTGTAAGAAGTTCGATTGATTTAGATAAAAGTATAGAAAGGCATTTTGAGAAACCAAAGTTAGAAGATCTGTTGTTCATGTTCACATTATGAATGTTAAATGATTAACTACACTATAAAATTTGAATCTACGATACATAATATAATTGTTCTTTGTAAAGATTAAAATAATTCTTTTGTTATTACAATTTATAATTATTTTGATATTTTTTTTAATTTCATAATTTAGAATTTTATTTAGATTTTTTAGCTTTTAGATTTATTTAATTACATTTTTTTAAAATTTCAATTTGTTACATTCTATTTGATATATTACTATTATCGATATATTATATTGTTATATATATATCTATTGATATCGATAAATATTTTAAAATTTAAATACATTTGTTTCCTCTATTATATGGGAAATAGAATAAATCTAATAAAATTATACTATATAATTATACATTTGTTTTAATTTCTAATATACATTGTTAATTTTCCTCACATTATTTAATAGATTACTTTTTTATAATTTAGTTAAAGTTTTCTGCCTTTTGTCATAAAAAAAAAATTGATTTTGTCTACAATAATAGAATACTAATGGAATAGATTTAGGATTAAGTTCGCCGACTTTATGTCTAGTTTTTTCAGATCATATTTTTAACATCTCGGGGCTTTTAAATGGAAATAAAAAAAAACTTTTATACGATGATTGAATTTCAATTTCGAATTACATAATAACAACTAAAATCTGAGCGATAACAGCTTATTTTATTCAAAACTTCTGTTGAAAATATGAGAGACCCATTCACAGTTTAAGATATTTGAGGACTCACCTATGTTCAATGCATAATACAGAAATGGCAATGCATAACATGTTTACATGACATGCGCGGCTGTATTATCATGGGAATGTGACATCCAATGAATTGAATTTAATAACATCTGTAATTCGTTTCTCGTGGGAGTATGAAAGTCAGAAAATAACAGGAAGTTAGTTGTCTTATTGAAAGGTTATTTCAGCCGTATTTGTAGAAATTCAGGTATTATACCGAGTCAGGCAATATTTCAAAGTTAGTTTAGGAAGGTCAGCTTCGTGTCATTGAGATAACATCAATTTACCAGAATGTTCTAGTTTATTTAACGCAGAGCTTGATTTTGACTAACATATAATGATTGAAAATTTGAATAAGTGTTATAATACTATATATTCTTTTACAAACTTTGAAATAGTATAAAATGCAGAATACTGTGCAACTAGCCACATTTGACTATGTAATGGTTCTTCATGAAAAATTGATTCTAGATAATTTCAACTTTACTTGATGCTCAAGAATCTCTGAATAGTACTTCAAGCCTCAAATTATAATAGGCATTAATGTCGTGTTATTTTAATAAACTTACAAAGATTCTGTATTGTGTATAGATGAATTTTTAAAAAATCCATTTAAGTTCTATCTCATATCATTGTTAAAATATAACTGTTCAGGGAAATAGTCTTATTAATCTTTTTTAAATAATACAATTTTATTTTTCTGATTCGTCATACAAATTGAGAATATAATAAATATTATCTTCCTTATTTAGCTTTCAATAGCGGAAGAAAATGAAACGAATAAATACTAGTTGAAGCGACGAAAAGCTTTGATTTTTATTGGAACTATGACACACACACACACACACACACACACACACACACACACACACACACACACACACACACACACACAATTTTATTATTAATAGAGATAATTTAATAAAAAAAATCTCAGTAAATTCAAATTCTTAAATGTCACACTTTCATCAAATTGATGAGGACGAATTAATTTTTAAAAATTTTAATTCGAACATTCTTTTATGTATCTTTGCACAAAAGATTCGTCAAATTTCAAATGCCGGGGATTTAATTCTCTTTTTTTTTCTCTTTACGATTTAGACATAAAATTGTAGATTGCTCAATGAAGAAATGAGAATTTTTTTTTTCAGCAATGATTGCAAAATCAATTGGTAAGGCTTAAGAGTTTATAACAGTAATAATCCATGCAAAGTTTCGCTTACTTCCAGAATGTTAACGTATCTTTAAGTCTTACATCACGAATGGTACTTCGCATTCGTCCTACTTAAGGGATTATGACAATACACATATGGATGGAACAGGCATGAGCCACCGTGATTCAGCAAAAGCACGTGAGGTGTTATGCTTCTTTTCTTGAAGCAGCTTTGCAAGGCGTGAATGATTTAATCTTTTTTTTAAACAATTAATTTGGGATTATGAGCTTTGGGAATATACTGTTCAAACAGAAAGGCGCCGTTAGACCCAAGGTCCAAGCTCTCGTTTCTGCTGTGAAAACAAAAGAAATCGAGAAGCCCCAAACCGCAGATCAATGTCTTCGATGATATCAGACAAACAGTGGCAGGTGGTCTTAGTTTTTTACATCGACTGTGAGGTTTAAAAAGACCAAAGATTCGTTCAACTTCACCACATCTGTCGAATCAGCAACCTGTTGAGTACTTCACTCGTTCTAGCAAACTAATCTTCCAAGATGAAACTTTTCGCCTACATCGTTGCCGCAGCAATGGCTCTCTTGCTTCTCATGACACCTAATGGTAAGAATTATTTTTCATCTTCTGCTCTTATTTTTTGTGTTTGAATGATTGTGCAGGATTCTTACAAGTTTGACAGGAAGAATCCCTTGGGAATTCCCATTCTTTTTCATTTCGAGCATATTGTTTTATTTTTTTAAATTTGCAATGGAAAATTTCGAGCTCAAATATGACCAAAACTTATAAATAGATACTTTTTTCCCATATTACTTATCATAACTGTATGATATTACGAATACTTTATTCATATTGTTTTATTTCTTTTAACTTGTAATGAAAAATTCTGAGCTCAAATATGATCAAAACTTGTAAACAGAGCTTTTCTTCCTGTTTTACTTATCATAACTTGATATTATGAATACTTTATTCATATTGTTGCATTCCTTTTAACTTGTAACAAATATGACCAAAAACATAAATAGAGCATTCTTCCCTTCTTATTATCATAACTGTATGATATTACGAAAATTTTATTCCTATTGTTTTATTTCTTTTAACTAGTAATGGAAGATTCCAAGCTCAAATATGACCAAGACTTACAAATAGAGTTTTTTGTGCCGTTTTACTTATAATAACTGTAAGCTATTATGAATACTTTAAGGCGTATCGTGAATTATGCTCTGAAAATTGCCTATTTTTGTTTCACGTATCTCCCCCCCCCTCCGCTCCCGTAATTTGTTTTGAAAATGCATGAATTCATTGTTATAAGAAAAGGGAAAAAGGCCTCATTACATGAGCCAGAAATATTCTCCTTTGATCATTACTTTTTTCGAACAATAAGTAAAGGCAACATCGCCTAGTACAATTTTAATTTGAGCATTGCTTTTTTTGCTTTTTTAAAATAATAATTAATCTGATAATAATAATAAAATATTACCCGCGTATAAGAAAGAAACATTCAAAAAGTTCAGTGAAATTTATTGCTTTACGAAGATTTTGAAAAAAAAAGGTGCAAAATCTGTTAAGAAATAGAAGAAATACGTCCAAATTTTGAAAAGGATTCATTACTTGGAAAAGAAATCTTAGAAACAGATTGAATAGATAGCTTTATAATCTTAGAAACTAATTGTATTCCCTCTCATTCAGTTCTATCTGATAATGTATAATTTATTATTATCAGATACATTTATATTGATACAAAATGGAGAATATTCATACGATAATACGATAAAATGCATATTATATTCGATATTCCGTTCGATCTTATGCATATCATTATGTAGAATATCGAAATTGAGTCTATTAATATAGGTATTAGTATGTATTAAACTATAATGCACTATAATGCACATAAATCATAAAAACAATTACATATAAATAAATAATCCTAATACTGTAAAAATGCGACAAAAAGATAAATCAAATAAATATAATCCTCTATGAAGCAATCAGAAATAATTAACAGATATATAAATTTAAAATAAAAGACCCTTCCTCTAGTTAACTTCTTTTATATATATTATTTTACTTCCAATTCAAGATTGATTAATTTACTTCTACTTTTTTACCTTAAAAGAAAAACAGCAATACACACATGCACACACACAAAAAAGAAAATCATTTTAAATCCCAACATAAATATTTTGCAAGAATTCAGAATTATATCCAAGAAATTTTTTAAGACAGTTCAGACCATTATAAGCTTAATATTTATCGAAACAGTAAACAAAAACTTTAAAATTCTGTGACGCAATTTAGATGCCCTAGTAAAGCTGTAGGAAAATTAATTCGTTATTAATCCCTTTTAATTTTGTTTAATTTAAGCTGTCAAAATTTGCTTTCATAAATATATAAAAAAACGAAAATTGTATAGAAACATTTCAATTTATATTATGAAGATTTCTGAGGTTATTTACTGCTTCACTTCATTGACTGTTTTTTTTTATTTAAATTGTTAACAGACTTCAAAAAATTATTTTAATCTATGAAGATCTGGGGCAGTATAGGTGAAAATGCATGTTGTGCTATCAAACCAAAATTCATTGACACATTATAAATATTTTGAACCAAAACTTGTTTTTCACTTTTTTCATAAATTTATTTATTTATTTTGCTCATTATTTTAGTCGACTAATAAATAATTTTGTATGCTATTATTAAATTTCTTCAATGTAAAGCTAACATTTATTTTGTTCTCTTTTTAGCCATGGCTCAAGACAGTAAGTTTTTATGCAACAAATATTCTTTTTAACAAATAATTTAACAATATTTAAATAAATAAAATTTGTTTTTTTAATGTTTAACTTAAAAATTAATTTATTTAAATAAATTATTCATAAATTTATTTGTATTGTTAATTTTACTAATGCAATTATTTTCTTTTACAGGCACTACAGCATCAGGTAGATTTATGCTCTTATTTAATTTATTAATCCTTTCGTATACTTTTTAAATAAATTTTATTGGTAAATTCTTGATGGAAATTTAGGAAATAAGTATATCAGTTCATGTCAATTTTTTTTCTGATCAAATACTTATACAATATCCTTATCATTAAAATGATTGAAATAAAAATTATTATTATTATTATTAATATCTAATCATTTGATACAGCTTTTTTCAACAAGCTGTATACTTATATAAAATTAATATTTATTAATAATATTAATCTTTCAAATAATTAAAATATAACGATGGCACTCCTAAAGTATAAAGTCTTTAGCCAATCGGGATATGCAACGTACATCAATGTTCAAATATTATTTTGCAGCGCATTAAGAAAATGTAATATCTAATGATATGTTATAAATGACTAAAAGATAATTCACAAAAATATATCACTTTAACTATTTGAAAATTCGCAATTCTGCTACTTTGCAGACGATAGAAAAATATCTGCAATCAGCAGACGAAAATTTTAAGCCATCTTCCACGGTTCAAGGAAAAAAAATCTGAATTTGATATCGAAACGATAATTTTTCAAACGATAAAATTCTTCTATTTCCAATTAATTAAACTGAAGCATATTTTTGGTTATGTGTAATTTTTTTAAAGATAATTTTATTATTAAATGCATTATAAAGATATCTTGAATTCATCCACCAATGTTGGATATTTTTATATAGAGAGAAAGAATTATTTGATGAGGATTTTATTTTTCATCTGTCATATAGCGTTTGATGGGTTTTTTTGTGAAAATTTCTATCAAGCGTATTTCTATCTTCTATGTAATCGCCATTTAATATTCTTAACACGTATTTACTTCCAATTTAATATCAGTATAATGTAGTCATTTAAATCTTTGAGTTATGCTTCTTGGATTTCTTACCATTTATTTCATACCGTTTCTTTTAAAGCCGAAAGTTATGAATTTTCCTTATTTAGAATTATTATTCTTATATTGCATGTATTTAAATTATTAATTAGTAGATTCTATATTGAGAAATTTTATATTTAATTTTTAATTTCAGAAAATAATTCATTCGAAAATTTATAGAGTATTTTTTTTACGTTTTCCTTTTCACTGATGACCATAATAGAAAATATTCCTAATTTTTTTTATTATTTTCAAGAATTTAAGACTTGTCTGATTAATGTCGTTAAATACTAAATATAATTATTAACCTACTAATAATAATTACATAGGATTAATATTAGTATTCTATAACTTTTTCTCTGAATTCTATTATAAAATGCGCCAGGAAAAAATTCGTACTTTCAGAACTACTTCAAAGGTTGTTTACCATTGATTATTGATACACGTCATTAAGAAATTTATTTATGTGTTATTAATTAACAGACAGATACAAATTACTGATTCTTATAATTTTTAATTAATAAAACAGTAATATGTTATGCATTTGATGTAATGACAGAAAATTATTAAAGGTAATCTGATGCATATTCATTAATGCATACAAAATTAATTTGATTCTCATTTTAGGAGGTAGCACACCTTCTGGAACCACAGGTAAGTTACTTTATCATTTCTATTAAATTAATTAAAAAACAAATTCAATGAAATATTTTTAGAAATGTTATATATTTTAACGATACTTAAGAGTTTGAAAATCAAATATAAGACGTTTTTCATTCAGTTTACAATTCTACGAAAATTGTTTGATTAATCTATTCAGAAATTTAATTTATTACTGTTAAAAAATTGGTGAGAAATACTTTAAATATTTGAACATTTTATATATCGAAAAAAATTTAATTTATTCAGATGATATTTTTTGAATATTTTGTTTCTTAGTGTCTTTATCTCTCATGAAAGATTTGTTTCAATTTTTGGAAAAAATCTTTTGTGTATTTAGTTTAAACTGTATTCTAATAAAAATAAATACTATATGAAATAATTCAAATACTAATAAAAATTTCTTCCTTAGCTTCATAATGTAAGTATATGAATCAATTTGTTTAGTGTGCACATTCTAATTAAAAAAGGGATTTTTCTTTAACACAACATAAAAGGATCAAAACTTTTTTAATCTTCAAACGTGAAAAAAAACCCAACCCAACACTTTTCGTGTTTTACATAAGTGATATAGTAGATCATTTGCAAAATTGATATTG
>JAPMOR010029689.1:352389-386380 GCA_026543865.1 Argiope aurantia
AATTCTTATTCAGTTCTTAATAAATGATAAAAATATTCATTACGTCTCTTATATTAAAAAGTAGAATTCAGGCGTCAGAAAAAATGATTCATAAAAATTCTATGCTCTGTTAAAGTGTCTTATAAAAGAAATGAATGTTCCCAAAAATTACAAAATAAATAAAATAGATAAATCACTAAAACTGCTTAAAATTTCTAAATTTTTTTAAAAAAGAAAGCTTAACTTTTAAACTTTTTAATATTCAGAATTTAAAACGAAATGCAAATCATCATTTTCAGAGTATTTTCATTATATATAAGATGCATTCTATCGAATGTAATGCAAAAATAGTTAGAATCTCTATGCATTTTTTTGTATTTTTAAAAATATTCCAATGAATCTAATCTAAGAATAGTTAAAAACATTGAATAGTATTTTTAGTGTTTTCCATATACTTTCTAAAAGATTTTAAGGCATTTAATACGAAAACAGTAAAAATCTTTACTTCAGGGTGTTATTGTATGTTTCCATTATACGTTCTGAAACATTCTAAGGAAAGTAATTTAAAAATAATCAGAATCGTCGTATTATAGGCTCTTGGTGTGTCTTTATTATACTTTCTTAAACATTTTAATGAAAATTATTAAGAAAAAAAATTATTATAGTTTTATATTTCTATTATCCTTTCAAATGATTATACATTATACTCTCTTTAATTTTCTAATGGATGTTCATTATGCTTTTTTAAAGATTCTAATGAATGTTTATTATAATTTATTAAATCATTATAATAAATTTAAATCAAAACCGAATCGCTGCAACAAAGAATAGTTGTGTGTTTTCATTATATCCTATTAAATAGTTTAATAAATGTATTTAAAGAATAGTTATAACCATTTTATATCAGATTTGTCGAATTTTCAGTGTACTTTTTAAAATATTCTAATGAAAGTAATTCAAAAACTATTTGAGTCGCTGTAGCTTTTCTTTATATTTTTTGATCATTTTAATGAATGTCATTAGAATCGTTGAGTGTTTTCATTGCACTTACTTAAGCATTCTAATGAAGACAATTGAAAAATGAATATAATCATTTTTATTAACAAACTTTGTATTAGGATTTTATCATTAACTGATAAATTGATTATACAGGCCAGTCTAAAACCATAATATATATTTTATTCATTTAAATCATGCAATTGATGTTGTAATGAAATCTTTTTCAGCTGTACGAGGTGCCTCGGAATGGACCATTTTTCAGCCGAGGGAACGATTTTGGACCTGGAATTTTGGTGGCGTTGATTCTTTTCTTCAAAGATTCTCTCTGCTGTTTTTGAAGAAGAATTTTTCTACTTCATGAATCTTCACATTTCTTCTCAATAAAATCTCTTCTTTTAAATTTCCGTGTCTCGTTTTTTTATTGATGTCTCAGCAGTTTTTAGTTTCTCGTAGATGTAATATTGAGAAAATATAATAATCGTCAAAAAAATTCGAACACTAGGTTTTGACTTATCTCCACGTTTTAGTCCTTCAAGAGTTCGAAAAACACATTTTTGAAAAGTGTCCGTCTGTTTCCTTGTCTGTGACAAAGATAACTCAAAAACAATTTGAGCTAAACGCTTGAAATTTGGTATACAGTCTTTACACCAAATTTGCAGATAACTATAAAATTTCGAGTAAAATCTACTCAGAAAAAGTCCGTCTATCCGGCTGTTCGAATATAAGTTAACGCTATAACTACAAAACGAAGAGAGTTAAACATATAAGATTCAATACACAGATTTAACAGCTATAATGTAGAAACCTGTCGAATGTTATGCCAAATTTAACTACGGGTTGACAGTCTGAAGGTTCTATACTTTCAGAAACATGCAAAAGCGATAATTCAAAAACGCAATGACTTAAATATATCACATTTGGTATTTGATTTGGTAGCTATAATAGCAGTTTTGAGTCATACATTTGATTCAATCAGTTAAGAAAAGCCTGTCTAAACCATAAACTCGATTTTTGGATATTATTATAGCATAACGTAAATTATCACACAATAGATTCAATAGAAATGCTAAATTCACGCCATGTAAGGCGCCCAGTGGCATGACAAATTTATTGGAGAGTATGCGAGAAAGCTTTAGGGAGACCACTCCCGCTGGTTTTGGAAAGCATACGTTAATAAGGAATTGTGAAATAAATTTTTGAACTAATCTTTACGAAAACTGCATTTTGATTTTTGTAATTGGATCCTTGAAAATTGCAAAGTGAATTTTATAATTCTATTTCTTAAAATCTGTAAAATGTATTTTGTAATTCGATTTCATAGAAAATACGAAGGGTGTTTTTTTAATTACATTCCATAAAATCTGTAACTGCATTTTATAATTAATTTTTATAAAATTCATTTAAATATTCGAAAAAAAAATGAGAAACGAAGATATTAGATTCTTACATCGGCAAATACTGTTTATTGTGATGTTTATTATCAGGATTACTGTTTATTATCAGGAGATTACGCAAATGTATTTTTACTGTCAGAGACAACCTAAGTAGGCAGAAAATTTTGGACAAAAGCAGAATTTGCAAGTGATCAGTCATTTTCGCTTTGAATGTAAAAATTCATATCTTGACTTAATATTAATATCCATTCTCTGAAGTTAAATTCTTTTGGGCGATCTTTCGCCTAATATAATGCCGATAATTTTTCTTGCAACTCTAAAAATCGTTTGATATCACATCTTACAAATATTTATGATGGCTGATTTTTTGCCAGATTTTAGAGGTTTGGCACGATTTTGCTGTTCTTGATGAGACACTTGAAACTAATCTTATGCCACGTGAAAATTTATTTTAATGTACTTCTTATTTCCATTATGGTAACCCAAACGAGCAATAGTTTTTCAGACAACCCTGTTACTGATTTGTGTGCTAATCTGTTTCCTTGTTGAATTATTCGCAACATCAGAGATTTGGAATTGTTGGCATCCTTGGCAATTTGAACGGGTATACTAAAGTAGGTTTTAACCTTAAATACTCTCAATTTCATTACGCAAAGAAGCCACTAATTGCAAAGTAAATATATATATGATTAAATGTGAGGTATTATTTTTATTACTAAGATTGATTGATATATTTTAAGTGCGTGTTTATATTTTATACAAGTTAGCATAAATAATAAATATCTGGAAAACCGAGTTTCGTTCGCCAGGGTTTTTTTAAGGAAATATTTTTTGTTTTTTACGGAGGAAATATTTAGATACGAATCACATACTGATTAAATAGGAATATTTTTCAATCTTACCTACATATGAACTGGTTATTTAAATGAAAAAATCACGAATGCACTTAGTCTAACATGTTATTCGAAGCAATATGCTATATATTACAGCATTCATTTTATAGTTTATCTAGCATTATTTATATTTTTGAACTTACACTCAGTTTTACCACTGTGAAATCGGGTCTGAGATGGCGCTATATGACATGTCAACATGAGAACAGATAGAAAATGGATCTAAAAGTTAGTCATAAATGATGTTTTTTAAAATATAAAATCGCGTTTCTACAGGAACGAAACCTATAAAAATATTAAATATAAATTCGAACACAATCGTCATTAATGCTATTCTGACCACTATGGAGCACTCCCCACTCTTCGAAGTGGAAGTTGGATATACTTATTCTAAATAGTTATAAATTTTTTTCGCTTAAAATCTTATTTTTTCACGAAAGACAGATAAATTAAAAAGCAAAGCCTTATCTAAATATAAAATTTGATCCAAATCGTTAGATCCGTTTCCGAGAAACACGAAATAAATTTATACATATAAAAGAATTGCTCGTTTAAAGTTATAAGATATGTTCTAGGATTCTGTGTCTAAAAATTGTGACAACAGAAGTAATATGATTTGAACAGGAAATTGTATCAATACAACTCGGTAAAGTAGCTTGATAAAAGAGATAAAAATCTGCAGCCATCATCAATATTTCAAAAAGAATGTATTCTCTCTAAGTGGTGAACCCCCTTTTAAATTTTTTAACGGAAGGGAGGGAGAGAGCTTTCTTGTATTTTATGTAATGTTCTTTAGAGTAGGCCCAAAGGGGAATAAGTTCATTCAAGGCATATGGAAGTCAAGATTTGTCGAGAAGAAAATGTCATAAATCATTTTATGAATATAGACATAAACTACTTTTAGAGGTTGTCGATAGCTTTCAGATATAAGCCTCCACATGGAAAATGTATTCCAAGTTAAATAAACTACAAAAAATGGCTTTAAATCTATTTGATTTTGGCTTTTTGCGCATGTGGAACATCGAGGGTATACAGTCAATAACAAAATATTATCTTACTTGAAATTCATTTAAGGCAACACGATAATTTATAAATTTTTTTTTGATGTTTGAAATTATATTTCATGGAATCTTACGTAAAACAATCCTGTATAGCTATCCCTTACAAAATATTGTGAATTATTTCTAAATTTTCATAAAATTTCACTTGTTAAAAATTTTGATTTTTTTTTTAAATATACAGATTTTGCAACAAATTTTTCCAGGTAGCTATTACATATTGTTTAAAATTTGCTATATATTACTTCCTGCTAATGACATCTAATTTTTTTATTATGAAATAAGCAAAAAAATTTAGAAAAATGCATTAATTTTTGATTTCGAGCCTTTTTAAAAAATTACTACACATCTTTAAACTAATTCATTTACAAGTTTCAAGAAACGCATATTTTAAAGCATTCGCAAAAATTTCAAATACCTACTTCAATTTTTTAAAAAAATCCCCCAAGTTTTCGAAAAATAGTATATAAGCAAAAACACAAAGCAAAGAAAAATGAATCTATAACATATCTATTTTTTTTATTTGTTTGAGATGACCATTAACATCGTGGAGCTTGTTTTTTTTTTTGTCTCAAAATTCCACTAATTTTGCTACTTCAGATAAAGAAATAGTTTTGCGTGCTCTTTTAAATCTTTCAAAAGAATCGTATATCAGATGGAACAGTAGCCTTTTTGGGGCCTTGTCACCTTTTCATTGCTGATAATTCCAACATTAATAAACCAGCAAATTTTTTTTTTGCATTAATCAAGAACTTCTCCTAAACTAGCATTTTTCAAATTTTTTATTAAGTGAGGCAGCATAAGTTAATAAGAAATTACAGAAATGTTGATCTAGGAGAAGTCCCCGATTAAGGCCAACTTCCAAATATACATTTATGTGCAATGATTTAGTGAATTTTACCCAATAAGTCTTTGCATTTTGTATATGTACAAACTGATTTATTTTTATAACAATTGATGTTATCAAATGATCACATTTGTTGCAAAATGAATTTAATAGGTAATATGAATTTTATAGGTAATATATTTTCAATTGAAGTGATGGATTCAAATAATGATGCAATTCAAAACTGTAGTATAAAGAAGATTTGATTGCGTTTTTTGATAAATACGCTACTTGCGAAGGTCAACAGCAGTGGTCTTCCAAAAGATTTCTCGCATATTGTTTAATAAAGGCGTCATACTAAAGAATGCCTTGCATGGAACTGGCGTACAATAGTTACGAAATATTAGCCTTTGGTGTGAATTTGGTGAATCTGGCTTGATTTGGTGCGAATCTGTTGTGTTATCTGTGGCGATTAAGGACTGGCCTGCGGTAACTAACATCCGAAAATCTAATCATTATTTTAGATGCGTTTTTTCAAAAAGATTGAAACAAAAACTTATTAAAAAGCTACACTTGTAGTCAAGAAATTCCATGCCAAGTTTAATATATTTAAGTAATTGCGTTTTTGAGTTATTTCATTTATATGTTTCTGAGAGTGCTGACCGACAGACGGTCAATCCCTTATTGAATTTAACATAAATTTTTATAGATGCCTACAATATAGATGCTAAATGAGCATGCCAAATTTTATCTATCTAGCTCTCTTTGTTTTGTCCTTATCGAATTAATTTATATTCGAGCAGCATAGGAGACAAACTTTCTCTGAACCGATTTTGCTCAAAATTTGATAGAAATCTGTAAATTTGGTGTAAATACTGTATGCCAAATTTCATCTATCTAGCTCGAAGAGTTTTTGTCGCAAACAGACAGACGGATATTTTCCATAAATGTGTTTTTCGAATTCAGGGAGATCTAAAACAAGGAGATTTGTCAAACTGTGGAGTTCTAATTTTCTGAAGATTACTATACTTGCTCTATACTACGTATACGAGAAAGTAAAATAATAATAAAAAAAATGTTGCATTGAAGCTTAAAAGATATACGAGAGCTTGCTGAATTTTGAAGTTTTTATGAATGAAGGAAGTAATAAGAAATTTTATATTAACTCGCATAGAAAGTCCTAACTGAATTAAAAAGAGAAAATGGCAACGAGCTAGAGCAAGGGCAGCAAATGAGAATACATGAGTGGAAAATTTGGAATAAAGAACAATTATAAATCAGCTAGGAAAAGCAGCTATTTGTACTTCTTTAAGCAAAAAAAAAAAAGCAAGTAATGAATTTAGAGCCATTAAGGGAATAAAACATCCACCATTTGAAAGTGCAAAAGACAGTCATTTGCAAGGACAGGCATTATTTACGGGTTCGTTGCCCTAGCATCGAAATACTATGTGTTTAGAGAATTATATTTTCAGAATCTACAGAATGGTATCTATTGATTCAAGATTACTAAAATATATTTAATATAAGAGAACAGATATAAGAAAAGAAAGAAAATTTTTGAATATTTTTAATGGCGTAAATTAAGTTTTTACATGAATTTTTATGCTTTAAATGTCTTGTTTGGTAATCATTGTTTTTAGCTATCTCAATTTCTATAATATTGAAAGCATTTTGTAAAATTAACAATGTTGACTCTTCCCACTTATTTTCGCTGTAATATTATACTCATTATTAGCTCATTATTATAATCTTTGTGGGTATTTAAATAGTATTGGGGGCATAAATTGGGAAAAAAAGTAAAAATGGTTTACTTTAGAAATACCTGTCGGCAATTCTAAGCAGAAAAACCAACGGAAGTGGTCTCCCCAAAACTTTCTCGCATACTCTCTTATAAACTTGTTATGCCAGAGAATGCCAGTACATGGCATTTGCATATAATAGTTACAAAATATTAACTTTTGGCTTGAACTTAGCATTTTTACTGAAATTATCGTAAAAATGCTAATTGGCGATTAATCATGGGCATGCGGTAAGTAGTTTCCAAAAATAGAATTTGTGTTTTGGGCACGTTTTCCTTAAACGTTTGGAATAGAAATTTGAAAAAAAAAATTGCACTTGTAGTCACAAAATCACGTACCAAATTTGATATATTTAATTCATTACATTTTCAGATGATCCCGTTTACATGATTCTGAAGGTACAGACAGACAAGTAGTGAACTCGTAGTTGGATTAGGCTCAAAATTTGACAAGTGTCTACACATTTGATGTTAAATCTGTGTACGGAATTTTATCTGTCTGTCTCTCTTTGATTTATATCGTGTTAACTTATCTTCAAACAGCCAGACAGACCACATTTTACTCAAAATTTGACAGAACTCTGCAAATTTGTTGAAGGATCTTATACCATATTTCAACTATCTAGTATAAAGCCTTTTTTGAATTATCTGTCACAGGCAGACATTTTACAATAATATGTTTTGCGAATTGAGGGAGGTTTAAAACGTGGATATTCGTCAAAATCTGGAGTTCGTGTTTTTTGGCGATTACTATACCTTCTCTATACTACCTACACAAGAAAGTAAAAAAATGGACGAGGAAAATTTTAAGATTCTCTGAAACAATAGACAATATTTTGGACCGTTCCAAAACTTAACAAAAATTATTTTTAGGCGCAGAAATGAAATTTTAATTATATCATTCTGATGTAAAACAATATGTACTGAAAAGCCAGAAATCTGATAAATGTAGCCATCAGTATATTTATCTAATATTGCATATGACTGCTAATATCCCACAGAAGCGTCATACACGCTATTGAATGAATTCGATTAAGAAGTCAAGAGTCTGGAAAGAGACAACTGTTAAAGAGATAACAAAAAAAAGGTTAACAACAAAAGGTTTCTACTAAACACTAGTGAGTGTAGCCAGGGATAATTCAATTGTTTTCTCAATAATGGCAGCCCATATCGAGATAAAAGTTAGTGATCCAAGATGCGCCATCTCCATGATATAATAACCTTCTGTAACATTTCAATATCTAATTTTTTCATTCCTATCATTATTTTAATTCAGGTATCTTAGAATATTGGAATTCCCAACTTTCTCTTTCAAAGATAAAAAAATTCTCCTGACCCCTTTAAAAAGAGTATTGACAACCTGTGGAGTTGATGTACAAAGAGGTTCTCACTGATAGTTATAAAGCAAATGTATGCTCGGAAATCCTTTCAGGGTTCTCAGAAACTTATTTTCCGTCTACTCTGAGCGAACGTCTCTACCGAACAAAGCACGCACCTCGGGTATTCAATCAATCACCCTTAATAAAGGAGGCATGAATTTCGCAATGATTATACAGGCGTCTCAGGCAACTTCCGCAGTTTCGTTGAATGAATGTGGTCTGTGGTTGAACTGAGCGGTTGTGGTCTGAACAATTGATAGAGTTAAATGTATACAATAATATGAAATTTCATATAATGTAGTTATCTAAAAAAAGAAGGCGGAAAATGGTCTAACCAAAGAAAATTCCCATAGATCATATTAAAGCATCGTCAGAATACCATCTTTTTTCAATAATTAAGTACTTTTGGCTTATTTATTAAATTTAATCATAAATGAACACGAAGAATTTAATCATAAATGAACACGTTGAAGTATAGTTCAAAAACAAAGGTTTCACTCTATGCTTTTGAAAATTTAAGGCATATATTCAAACGTCTTCGTAAAGGAGACTGAAGCATGACTGATGAAATTGTGTTTAAGAAAAGCTGGAAAATAGTTAGAAACTTCAAGCAATGTTTATGTATGAGTTTGTGAATGCTGCCCATAATATTTAATTCAATGACGGTGTAAAAAATAACATATTTATATAAAGGAAACATTAAGAAGCTTGTGCTAGTTAATGGAATAAATATAAATCTCTGAAGAAGAAAGAAAATACAGTTACAGTTACTCGTGCATCGCATGATTAATCCGCTTACACGAGCACGCAGCTTTAACTGCGACGTCATCTTGATAAAAGCAGGATCGCCACAAATTCATACATTCACATTTAAAAAATCTTTTCTACTAGATCAAAGATCATTGAAAAATATAGATCAATAACTTCTTCAAATTCGATCAATATAAGTTAAAAAGGTGAATATGTTACTCGATAATTTTTATAGATGAAAATATCTTATCGATTCGATTAAGGATAATAGAAAAATGTAAATCAATGACCTCCTAAATTCAATTAATGTGACTTTAAAAAGTATTTACGTTACATAATAATATTTACAGATGACATACTATCTCTAAATGTGACGTTTCCTCGAGGACACATTTTCTTTAGGTGTGATTGGCTTCACGATCCCTAGGTACTGTATTGATCTGGTCTGTCTTCAAGTTTTCGATCCTCTTACCCTGATACTTTCCGTTTTTGTTCTTCATTCCCTCGACGGCTTGAGCTAGCATTTATCTTTGCTTCTGGCTTCTCATGGAGTCGCATTGTGCAATTTAGGGGTAGTATTCCCCGTGATCTGGGCGTCCCGAGTTCGAGTCCCGGTTCGGGCATGGTTGTTCTTTTTCTGTGTTCTATCTGTGAGGTGTGTGAATGTACCCACCCCCCTGTAAAAAAGGGGTTGTGCAAGCGAATGTGACGTATGAAGTAACTAAATCGTACTCTTGACCCTAGTTGGCGCTACTGAAAAAACAAGAGAGGCTCACTCGGCTTAAATCGCCTACAGTTATCTGTCAGCGGGCTTGTAAAGTACCATAAATCACAACAACAAGGTTAGTATGTCATCTAATAAATATTATTATGCTACACAATTACTTTTTTAAGTTCTCATGGACGGCCAAAAACCCCCTGTTGGCCGTGCGTCTCGACCCATCAGACGGGGGACGCACTGTGGTAGTATTTGATGTATCAATATGCCGGTAGCTGCCTATCTGCGTGATTAGACTGCTTGGGATCAACCGAAGGGGTCATTTCTTGTGCTTTGCATTAAGGGTGGTCACTGTACCCGGAAGTGGCTCCCAGCGTATAGGATCCGATTAACACCAAGGGAGCCGCTATGGTGGGAATATCTAGAGCTACTTACAAAGAATTGACATTTCAAACCACTTATTAGGTTTTTAATTAAAATTATAATAAAATTAAAAAAAATTGATAAATAATTTAAATATGCATTATCGTAATAAATAAATAAATTTTTACGTTACTATAAAATAAAAAAAAAATCTCTTTCGTCATATTGTATAAGTACTTATATATTTATTTTACTTATTGGTCTTTATTGGCCAATCCAAAAATTCTGTTCATTGAGTAAATCAAGTTGGTCAAAATGTATCCAAAGAAATAATATTCAACTATATCTATATCTATACTTATAATAAAGCTCAATGTGTGTGTGTGTGTGTTGGCGCTCTACAGACCAGACCATTCAACCTACAGCTACCAAATTTGGCACGTGTATACCTTGGAGGCCGGGAACGTGCACCTGGGGGTTATTTTTTCGAATTTTTAACTACAATTTTATTTATTTAAAAATTAACCGAAATTTTGACGTGTTTCTGCTATAACTGCCGAAAATATTACCGCACAAAAAAGATTTTTACATGAAGTTAAAGATAAAAAATTTATCTTTTAAATGATACTACTGTTTTAATCTTAAAATTAAATTTCTATTTTTAATGAATTTTTAAATAAATATTTTAACTATGTTTTTCAATAATTTTTTCGTCAAAAATAAAAATGAGGATTAAGCACGTTTCGCATTCATGAGAAAAAAATAGCTTTTTTCAAAGTGTTGCCATCACATTGATTAAAGCTCTAACTGAAAATAAATTAAATCTTTTTGGAAATGAAATCTGCAAAAATATAATTTTCGGTACGTGTAGGAAATGAAACAAATATGAAATATTATTTTTTCTAAAAAATAAATTCAAGAAAAATTATTTTATGATCTTTTACACTCTCTATACAGGGTGTTTATTCAGTCCCCGATCCATTTTGATATTTAATGACTCATAAAATAATGAAGATGTAAACAAACTTATGGCATTTATTGATGGAATAACTCATATATTTTCCTTTTCAGGTTTGAATATTTTTACTTTTGTAAATATCGTCTGCGCGTGTTTTTAATTTCAGATAATTTCATTTTGCAGTCTAAATATCTGTACTTTTCTAAATATCGTCTGTTTATTAATTGCATTTTTCTCTCTTTTGTTTTTGGCAACTATTGAAATGTTATGTTTACTTTTGATGTGTTTGTTCTATGTAGTACTTTTGTATGTGATGTTTTATTCGATCGGATATTAAGGAGAATGCATACACCACAAGAGAAAGCACAGATTTTATGGTGGTGATAGAATTAATTTCCAATCAACTAAATCACTGACTTTTAAGAGTTAATTTCCAATCACTTAAACTGACTGATTTATGCAGATTTGAATATCACTATTCAATAAAAAAAGGATAATTTTAGATTTTTCATCGATCGTTTAAAAGAAAATACGCCAATTAGCGCGCAGGTTTCTCAAGATTAATTGGCCTAAGATTATGAAAATGGTGAGTTTTTCTAAATTTTTAACATTTAAAACTTCATAAATAAGTCTTAGTTGATCGTAGAAAATAGAAACATTCATTCATTTATTTAAAATTTGGTGTGTCCAGAATATTTATCAGAATATGATACCTTACTGCATTAAATTTAGACTTCATAATTTTTGAAATATATTTATAAGCAGGAACAAAATATTATTATTGATTTCATTTCAATCCTTTTGAAAGCAAAACTAAAAACTGAATTTTATACTGAATCTCAGAAATTTTTGTTGAATTATTGTTTATTGTTTATCACATAAACCATGAAAAATATTTTGTAGTTAACATAAGACTTAAATACCGATCGATTCTGTTTGCAATACTCACATTCAATAATAATAATAATTAATAAATAACAATAAAGATGATAAATAAAATAAAACGCTTGGATGTATTAAAAAATATCTTAATATTAATTGCAATTTCGGCATTTACATTTTAAATTAAAGTTGAAGGTTTACCGGAAATGGCAACACATTAGCAAAATATATATACTAAATTGAACGAAACGATCTAAACAGTATATGTTTGGTATGACTATTAAAAATTGAAGATTAAAAATGTTTTGTTTGAGAATCCTTTAAGAGACCAGTTACTTAAAATATTTAATTGAAAATTGTAGCGAGCGGTAATACTGGCGAACCGGCTGGTCGCCAAAGGCGGCTAGTCTACAATAAACGGAGGACGAAATTCTGCTTCAAATGTTTAAAGACAAATACAACTCTGTTTATGTTGCTATTCATGACCTAGATTTGTCAACATTTATTCAATTTAATAAAATGGGAGCGTTGCATTACAAACGTTTAAATAGAATGACTGAAAAGTGGATTTGTTTATGTAAGGATATTTCAGGTGTTGAGCTTAAAACAAATATTGAAATTCAATTGGGAACCTTTTTCTTTAGAATTCTATTTAATTTAATGTCAATGTTAATGAGAAGATTTTGATTTCTCAACCACGAAATGGGTAGGTGAGATGCTTATTTACCGAAACTATTATTTATAGAAATAGTATATCGAACGAATTTCTGATCTGAAATTAGCATTTGAGGTTTAGCGAAGCATTTTCATTTGATAATTGAGTATTCGTTGAATTCGATTCTTCTTCTAGTGTTCTTTGACTATTTATGAGTTTTTCATTTGAATTTTGCTTCTAAGAGAAATTGACATATCATTATGCTGTTCTGAAATAATCTGCCCTGTGTTGAATCATTGAACTCACACATATGATTTGTTAGACCGATAGGCAATCGACCAGAAAATAAATCCTCATTTTGATTTATGTAGATAATACGCCTCTGATCTTCAATCAGTATATTAACTTTTATCTCTTTGATTCATCGGATTTTTGATTCAACGGCCACGCAGATTTCCGTAAATAATTTTTCCATCACAGACAGATATGAGGATTCACTATCTACTTTTTGTGATTCTTCGTGTTCGAGGGATAAAAATTAATTCGAAATACTACAGAGTTTGTTGCGTTCGTGTGTCAGAAAAAATGGAATGCACACAAACTTACTACTAAACGAAATCTTACTACATTATAAATAATATTACCAAATTAACATCAACTTATTTTTATTCAAACTCTGATATTTCTTTGGAACAACAAACTCAAAAATTCAATAACATATCACGTGCGCCAATCTGAATGAACAACTATTGACAAAATAATATTTATAATTATTAAACTATTCAGTTACTTTTAAAGGAGATATTTATAATTTATGTCGCAACATATTCTTCCAACCAGTAACGAACGTTACGCTTGAAAGTAGGGAGTAAATATCGTCAAACTTTAAATTTTGAATCCCAATGGCTTCTTAATGTTATTGTTTCTTATGGCACTTGCCATGGACAAGCCCGCTGTTTGAAGACAGCCGATTTAAACCTGAGGGGGAGCGTCTCTTGTTTTTATAGTAGCGCCAACTGGGGCCAAGATTACGACTTTGCTACTCACGCATCACTCATTCGCTTGCACAACCCCTTTTTACAGGAGGGCACATTCACACATCTCACAGATAGAACAACGGAAGAACAACCATGCCCAAACCGGGACTCGAATCTGGGACGCCCAGATCACGGGGAAGACGCGCTAGCCCTATGCCAAGGGGCCGGCCGGCTTCTTAATAATTCTACCAATTCGAGATTGTCTTAAAGCTGGTTTGAGATCAGGTTGAAATACAGTTTCCTTGGTTTGAATCTTAGTTGGCTGTGGCGCATGCGTACTCTTCACAAAATTTAAAGTTTGAAGCTTCTCTTCTTCAGGAGTTTCTAGTGGTAGTAGATATGCTTCGTTATATTCACTTCTTCATTATTTATCCTCAGAGTAAAATATTTTGGTGTACGCCTGAAAAAAAAATATGGACCTTCATAAGGGTGTTCGAGTGACTTTTGTACTCTATCAATGCGAAAGAAAATGTGAAAAGTCCTTCAAAAATATTTATGCATAAAGATTTAGTATCAACTCATCAAGTTTCCCTTTGCATTAATAGAGTACGAAAGCCACTCGAACCACCTTATGAAGGCCCATATTTTGTTATCAGCCTTACACCAAAATATTTTACTCAAAGTTAATCACTTAATTTTCGGCTGATAGTTTATTTTCATAACGAAAAAAAAAAAAAAAAAAAAAAAAAAAACGTATTCTCATTTTAGTTTCAACAATTATTTTTAGTGGTTTTTAAATGTCAGTTAATCCCTGTAAAATTATCCTTTATTGATCCTTCTACTTTTCCTACTCAAAGGAAAAGACTTAGTTTATTATTGAGAGATCCTTTATTTATATAATATTTATAATTACTCCTTGCATACAGTGTCAGAATGCAATATTCTTAATTTCAAAATAAAATCACCTTAATGTCAGAATGCTATAATTTTGATGACAGAGAATAATCATATTGTTATTAGCATGAAATTATCTTAATGTTAAAATGCAATCATATTGATGACAGAATTCAATGTTTTCAATGTCAGAATACAATTATATTAATGATGATTGCCTTTGTCGTTTATTATATTAATTAATTGATGCAAAATAAATTTGGTAAAGAATTTAAGAGCACTTGGGAAGATTTTATATATATATATATAATTGTCGGTCACTCTTTCAGGATTTTTAAAAGCATGATTTCATTTCGAATATTAAAATGCATGACAACAGAAATAATATACACCATTTTGTCTTTTACGAAATATGTTCAACAATCATTTGCACGCTTCATTTGAATGAACAGCTTTTTCCTGAAGCCGATAGTTGAGTATCAACAAGTCTTCAATAAATTTTTTCCATTGATATCTTATTCATCCCTAGGAGCTTTCGAATAATAAGTACAAAACTATATTGCAATAGAAATTATATTGAGGATTTTCTACATTTCTGGTTTCTCCAGAACCCCATGAGAAACCTATACTATATTGGGTTGTTCGGAAAGTAATTTCGTTTTTTCCCGACAGAGGATTTAATTGTATTTTTTTGCATCCAACTTCATATTTAAGCCGTATAATTTTTATATGCTTTGAGAGCTCATATAGCAAGGCTTGTGTGTGAAAAATTCCAATTAATTCTACGCAGTAGTTTTTGGTTGGTGCCCTTTTAAATATGGAGAGCGATAAGCAGCATTTTCGACATATCTTACTGTTTTACTACAGAAAGGGTAAAAATGCTGTTCAAGCCAGAAAGAAATGGACCGATGTGTATGGAGAAGGTGTGTTGACAGTACGCCAGTGCCAGAACTGGTTCTCTAAATTTTTTAGACGGTAAAACCTTCATCTCAAATGAGGAGGTCAAAAACCACCTCTATCAGTTTTTTGGCAGCAAAGAACAAAAATTTTATGAGCGTGGAATTATGCTACTACCAGAAAGATGGCAAAAGGTGTTGGACCAGAACGGCCAATATATAATGTAATAAAGTATTTGTTTATTATACGAAAACTGTCTTTCATTTCCAAAAAAAAAAAAAAAAAAAAAAAAAAACGAAATTACATTCCGAACAACCCAATAGGTTTGAATCACTACATGAATATGAATCAAAAATTTATTCACTTATGCAATTGCAATGCTTACTATACTAACAATGTTACAACAAACTAAGTTTTAGAATTTGAAGATAAAGTAAAGATGGTGAAATAATTGTCTCCAATTGTAGACAAAGCCGAAATAATAAATAATTCCATTGATCAAATAACTGCTAAAGTGAATTAATATCCGACTTGCCAAGATTATGAGTATTCTCTTCAGTGTTAGTTGTGTAACATTTACTTGGGGCAGCAGTTATTGCTTCAAAATCTTGTTCTCATAAGAATTGCTTAGGAAACTTTTGAAAAATGGTTAAAGAGGAGAGATCAAATATGTCGAGGTAATTACATTTCCATAAGATTTTACGTATTCTAATCTTAATACACCAATTCTCAGAGCATGTGTGACCTTTCAAAACGGAAAATCATTCGATTTCTTTTCAGAAAGCCTGTTACCATCAATTTTCTGAAATATATTTATATATATTCAAATAAATGCAATAAAAGTTTTGCTAGTTTTAGATTCTTGTTTTATTGCAATCAAATTTTTAAAAAATTGATAGTATTTCTTAGAACTAATGAGATCGATTCTTCCCTAATTATTTGTAATTTAATTGCAATAAGATGGCTAAATGAGTTTGATTAATTTTCTTTAAATAAAATTATTCTTTTAATAGAATTTTTTAATTTTTTTTCCTACAAGAAGTAAAATTGAAATAGCAAAGAGCTTTGATCATGCGAGTGAATTAGAAAATTTTTCCCATTTATTTTATACAAATAGTTAAATTTACACCTTGAGGCACTATAGCCATTCGCTTCTATATTGTCACGAAGATGTAAAAAACGACACCGTTAATTTGAACAACTAGATTTATTAGAAAGAAGCAATTCAAACAACACGAAATTGAGAACGCACCCATCACTGACGGGGTTCAGCTTTTATGCACTTATTGAATGTTCGACAACAATCCAATTTGAATATTTAACCCTTAACTGGGGACGTGCGGTCTGTGAGACCGCTAGAGATGGATTTTCGGTCATTCCTATTCTATTTTTAGCTCAATTGAATGGATAGACCCTGTAGCTTCCTGTTTTGTGACCTATAATACACATGCACTTTTTTAACCGATTTAAGCGGATGCTTTTTTAAATAATTCAATTATTTCTTTAAGCTCGGTCTCTAAGATCACATCTCCCTGTTAGTGTCCCAGTGATAAACAAGGCTTAGCAGATGGTGCTAAAACTTGAACCCCGAAATATCATTCAGTTTACTGATCCTATTATGAAGCAGTGCTCCAGACACTTTTAAATGAAGCAGAAAGTGATTTTAGTGATAAAGATAATTGTATAGAAGAGTTTTTCGATGAAAGTACGCATTCAACAGATTCTGATATGTATGCTCAAACATAATTAATATTTCTAGTGATAATGTATTTTGAAAAATTTATAATATATATATATATATATATATATATATATATATATATATATATAATTTATAGGTTAATTTTTATACTAGTTCTTAACCTATATGTTTAAAATGCCAAGAAAATTGTGCTATGAAAGTCACACAAGCTGATAAAAAAAAAAAGGGCCAATTTTACCTATTGTCAATTTTTTTAATATAATTAATGAATTTTACATCATATTGTCTGCTGTATACCTTCATATACTGTAATATATTTGTAGTCTACAATTATCTTTTCCTGTCATTAATAATAATAACTATACGTTCCCTGTCTATCTAATTGCTAATAATTAAGGCTTATAAATGCTTTTCAACAAAATGAGTGATTTGTTTACAAACAAACTTGAATAATTATGTTAATTTATTCATACTCGTTAAAGAAATAATTTAACGGAAAAAATGAGTAATACTTGAGATAAAAGAATTAAAAAAAAATTCTGATAGGCATCTTCTAATGGAATAAAAATAAACATTTCTATCGAAATTTTTTTTAAATATTTAAAAAAATCTTTTTGGCAACTTAAAAAAGAATTTTACGTTTTTTAATGTATTTTAAATGCGTTCTGTCATTGTCTTAATTCTCTTTTGAGTTTAATTGAATAATGAATTTAAATTCTTTTCTTAAAGTTTAAAAAAATATCCTTTTAAAGAAATGTGTTCTGTTTAAGTACGAAATATTTAGAAGAATGTTAAGCCCTGCCTACATGTCTCTTAAAGCTCTGTGTTTTCTTCCACTTTTACGTTAAAGTCTCAAAATAATGTTATATAATAATGAAACTTCTAATAATGAAATAATGCATAAGGAACACTTGCAGCAATAATCAAAAGAAATTAAGCATCTTTTACTTTGTTGTCATTTTTTTAAACATTCTAATTTAAATGTTTTCCTCATTTTCTCATCTTATTTTCATTATTTCAACTGAATGCATATTATTCAATATATATGAAGGAATTATTTCAAATTTAAAAGGTAATTCAAAGCGTATATTGAAGTAATAAATATAATATTAAGATAATTAACATGAAATAAAAGTGATTCTAAACTGACATTTTCATTTGCAAATTTTAAATTTTAAGCATTTGTTCAAACCTAAATGAAGCCTCTGAGAAAGTTGTCATTCAGATGCTATACATATTGTTACAAATCTGTAATGTTGCTTCCCTGCACGGTCAGTTCAATCATTGGAAAGACCGTTTTACGATTAGCTCTGTTGAATGCTGATCGGATACCGAGTCAGTGATCTCATGGCTTGGCGACAAACTTGGCGATTTGAACTTGAATTTGGCGACTTTGCGACAAAATAAATATTACTGGAAACTTTGAGAACTTTAGCAATTCAGCTAATAGGAATCGAGATACACCTGATTGGTCCAAAACCTTCTCGACCCGCCTCCCGGAAACTATAAAAGGTCGGCAATCTCAAGCTACAAGCAATCGTAGTGAGTTGTAGTCGTGAAACGAGTCATCGAGAGGATAACGAAGCAACGGCAGAATAGTCCAGCGGTGAACAACACTGTGTGGCGCTCAAGCGATTGTTGAACTGATCAGTGTGTCGAGTCCTGGCGTTTATTGTAGGAGCAGCATCGTAGTAGTGAATCAATCGGCAGTTGATACAGCTAAAGCAAGCAGACAGTGAAGGATTATAGACGTTTGGAGAGACCATAGAGTGAAGCTATATGAATTCTCTCTTTCTGCTGAATTCTGTCCGGCCGCTTTGTGTGCTGTGGTTGTTATTGCTACCGATTACTCTACTTGTGGGCTACTGTGTGTTGTAGTGTGCTGCCGTGTGTTTCCTGTCTTCGTCTAGGCTGTATATATTTGTGTCTTTGTGTCAGTGTCTTCGTGTTTAATAAAAGTCTTCGTTCATTATTGTGGCCTGCTGGTTGTTTTCACACCATATACCCTACAAGCGAACCCGGTAAATTTACGGACTTAGTGGAATTGAAGTTCCGTAACAATATATTTGTAAGAAAACCAAATTATTACCAAACATTTTAAGGAAATTTTGCTTTTATCTTTTAATATATTTCTACGTACATTGTAATCTTCGAAATAAATCTTATACTAAACCAAAGCACTGGTGATTTTACTCAGATTTTGCTCGTAATTTCCGCTAATAATGAATGCGAAACTCTTTAATTTTTGTTTCATTCTGTAGGACAGACCTTTAAATCTAAAGTTACTAAATTTGTACTCAAAGAAAAAGAATGTTTAACCAAAGATTTCTGAATACGAAAACTCGTTTCATGGACATCAACTAATAATAAATATAAGTTGTTCAATAATGAATTAACAAAAAATGATTACCAGTACTTATCTTCCAAATTTCGATTTTATTTTTCAGTATACTTCCAATTACTCAGAATTCGTTTATACCACCTTTTTTTCTAATTTCCAAATATTTGCTGGAAAACTTTTTTTTGAAAGGACCTTTAAAATCGGTTCCACATATTTTAACATCGCCTATGATGACGGGAAAAGGCTACCTAGAGGTGTTTTTTTTAAAGTCGCGAAAAGAAAAAAAAACTCACAGGTCGCTAAATCAGGGTTATATGGAGGAAGGAGAGCATATGTGGCATTGAGTTTTGAAAGATAATGAAAGGTACTCTCGAAAAACTGCGCATAAACACATACCATGTGCAGTCATTTTATGAACAGTGTGTAATCAATTTAATATTTCATCTTTTGAATAGATCTCTTAAGGAGATTCAACGAATTTCCCTCACTATACAGCAGCGTTTTTGGTGTTTATTAAGGACAGTAATCGACCACTTTGTGGTCAATTACCTCGAAAAGAATGTCAGTTTGACAAATCGGTCAGTGTAAGGAGGGACAGTGTTAAAGATAGCAGTCGGTCGCAACAAATCCTATCGATACTGCTACATTCAGTGGTGGAGGGGTGGTCAGCTACACATAAGAAGAAAACTCCTCATAAGACTCCTCCGCTTCCTGTAGTATCATATAAGTTTCAGTAGACGATTTTTTAAGGTAAAAAAAATTTCAATGTGTTAATTGCTTCTCATATCCATTTTTTTTAATAGATCAAACTGAAGCAAAGCGTACTTGACTGACCTCCAAGACCACGGCAGTGACTTCATAAACATGTGACATCTAATATTTCCTGATTATGTTACACATGTGACAGTAATTTAATTTTTTTTTGATTTTTTATAAGCTTTAAAACATATGATTATTGGAGAAGATAAAGATTAACTTTCTTGTTGGCCAGCAAGAGACAATACGAAGTATCCATTCGTTTTTTATCTATAGAATCCCGAAGTAATATAGCTGTATGCAAGCAAAATAATAGCTCTATGCAATATTGCCGTATACAAATAATACCAATATGACAGAGTTAATGATTGTTGGAGAAATTATTAGTGAAGGTTTAGTCAAGCAAGAAAGGTTTACTTGCATCTACTGCCCATAAACCAGGAAAACGAAACTGTTCATGGAAGTCATATATCAGACATTTCTTGCTTTGCAGGCATAAGAAAAAGTACATATAATATATTCAGAAATTCTTAAAACTGGGAGTTTTGATAATCCTGAAATCAGATTGATCATAAAGGACCTTTGTTTCTTATTTTACAAAATGAGCCGGCGTCCTGGTCTATGCGTAGGGCATCTTTTCCATGATCTGAGCGTCCCGGTTTCGAATCCAGGTTCGGGTACGGTTGTTCTTTACCATGTGTTCTATCTGTGAGATGTGTGAAGGAGCCTCCCCCCCCTTTAAAAAAGGGTTGTGCAAGCTAGTGTGTGAGCATCTTCATATGCGCTAGAAGTCAGCCTTCTGTCCTCGGGTGCACAGGAGCCTTCATCCTGAGAAGCTTCTGCAGAAATTCGGCTTAAATAACTGACACATTAGTCAGCGGGCATGTGCAAGTGCCATAAGTAACAACAACAAAATGAGATTGATCAAAAAGTGTGGATTTCATTGATTAATCAGCACTGTGGCTGAAAAGTTTCCAGATTTAAATAACAGTATGCTTAACAATCTCAGAGATGTTTTTGGCAATTTTCATATGAAATTTCCTTATTTCCCATTCAGATCGTTTCCCGATAGATGTTTCCACGTCTGAAATGTATACTGCAATTCGGGGCTTTTAAATACATATTTTAATGAATGATCTGAATCAAGTTATGCATAAGAAGTTTCATCGAAATTAAATTAAATCATTGTTTTGGCAGATCAGCTGGTCTTTAAGGTCGGCTTGCTTAATCGTAAGTAATTTTATTGAAATTAAGCACAACTGATGATGCCATTCTACTCCAAGGTGTCACTAGGACAGAAGTAAAGTACCTGATTTCAGACCGAAAGTTCTTGGTTTTAAATCCTGAAGATAACGATGAAGAATTTTTCTCGCTTTTTTAATTTTTAATTTAAAGTTCCCAAATATTCTTTAATTTTGTTGGCAATATGCAAATAAAAGTTCATTATTTATCGTTAGGATTCTTGAAAGTCATTAAATGTATATCACCAGCCGATACCTATAAACACTTAGTTGAGGAAATGGTGAGAATCAAGTTATGTATAAGAAATCTTATTAAAATTAAATCCAACCATTATTCCGGCAGATCAGATGGTTTTTAAAGGTGTCTAGCTTTTGCTTTCGGTACTTGTGCATTAATTGCATCAACGCAATTAAATGCTAAAAATCGTGCGTGAATTGCTTCTTTTGTTACTGATGTTAGACAATCGCAAGTGGTTCACAATACATAAGTATATGTATATATTAGAGAGTGTACCAGAAATTCAAAGAAGACAACTTCGGCTTGTTCTCCTCATAGAGACTGGAAGATCCTGACTCTAAGAATTTTCTACAGTTTCTGTTTTATATTCTACGGAATAGCGATATCTTCTCGCATTTATGTAAAGATCAAAATATCGTTTGCTTTAACTTTAATGGATGTGAAAGAATTTAAATAACCACATTCATGCCCGCTATTTATCAAATGTGAAATTGTATTGTATCGATACTCTGCTTGGGTATTCTGCAATAACTATTGCACCAACTAGATGATGATCTTAACTATAAATTATATTACAAGCCTTTTGAAATGTCACTCTGGAACATTTTATTTAAATTTCGGCAGCAATTTTTGATGGGTGAGATTTTAAAAAGTCGCAACATCGTTATACTGATATGACGTGATGCTTTCCTAGGTTGTATATCATGAGGCAAGTTTAATGGCAATTGTATATCATTAGACAAATTTAAAACACAAAAACTGCTTTCAAAAATTCGTTATCTGTTCTTAAATGAGTTTTGCTGAAAATATAATTACAAATAGGCTTTAATTTAGACATATAAAAATATATTTCCATTAAAATTTTCAATGATTATTTTAAAATTCCTCCAAATTATTTTTATAAAATAAAGAACAAATTCAGTTTGAGTTGCTTAAAAATTTTGCAGACAGCTTGAGAAATATATTTTCTAACTCCTGAATTAAAAACTGTATCTCTATCCATTCCTTAAATATTGGTGTTCAACTTCTAAATGAGACTGAGTTTCAAATTTTTATAGAATTACGAAGCATTATAATAAATATAGAATATTTCTAAACAAATCGATTGTTTATTCGCTATTCAAGAGCTGCAGAACATATTGAAAGATTGTTATACTAAATTTGAACGAAAAACATGTAATTTAATACACGAGATTTTTCCATAAGTTTAGAATATATGCAAGTAATACCCTGACCTAGCCAGAGGCCATGTGGGAAACTTGATGCGGCCGCCGATGAGTAACCCCTCCTAGCACGAAGGAACAAACAATATTTGATGACATCGGACACTTGCAAATAACAAAGAACCTTCTAGAGAAAACGCTTATTGGTACAGAAAGAAGAATATAAAAAACGTTATATTTTACAATACATATTAAATTGTGATACATTAAAAATGCATAAAATATATTAAATGCACCTTAGCTTTTTACTTTCGGAGAGAACTAAAGTCAAGATCTTTGACAAAATGTCCCTAATAGAAGATTTAATGGCTGCAATTTTTATGAGTTCTTCTATGCCAAGAAATATCCAATTTCTTGATCACCTGAGTCTGTGTTCACGCCATAGTACACAGGATTTGATTGCTTCATTTGTATATCCTCTTTCGGTGCCACACTGGCAAGTTGAACTTTTGCCAAATAAACGACTTTGATGTACAGAAAATACATCATGTCCAATATATACTTGATTAATATAAAAATCGCCTTCATTTCGATTAACAGAAACGTTTTCAAAATGCTGACAAGTTGTTCTCCCCTTGATGGAATTATTTCATCTCTTTTGCCAATCCTTAATTATTAGTTTTGTAGTCTCATTTCTATGTTGAATTTTGGAATAACGGAAAGATATTTCTAGGGTTTCTAAGTTTAAAGTTTCCTTGGCTAGTGTATCTGTTTTTTCTATTTCCAGTATATCCCTGATGAGCTCAGATCAAGATCATTTAAACTCTAAGTTCAGCAACTTTTCCTTTTATATACAATATTATTTTTTTTTGCTTCATCAACGGAATTAAAGGCCATTAAAGACGGTCTGGAACCTAAAATGATCTTTACTCCTTTTATATTACGTTGAGCGGTAAATTCTGGAGTATTTCTAATTGCTAACAATTCTGCCATAAAGACTGTTGCATTTTCATTGAATATTTTTCTTGTTCATTTTCGTACCATACAAATGCACAAGCTCTCCCATTTTTAATACATCTATATAAATACCATTGCCTTTAGCCATAACATTCATGTAGTAGCTTCACGTAATTATTTTGACTTTCCATTGGGGGAGATACTTAAAAATTAAGGTTGCGCCTATTGTCTGTATATTCTACATTCTTTACTTCTCTAATTAATTTAACCGCCTCCATTTATCTTTTAATAATTATAAAGACGGGGTAGACAGCCACTGAGAATTTGAAGTCGTCTGTGGATGTTGTGTTATATAGTTACAGCAAATAACGGAATACTTTGAAGCTGTTATTTATGTGTCTGACTTTTACAGTAAACTAAATAACAGACCCACATGTTATAATTTTTTCAAGTACAGTTTTATATATTTCTTTGGTTGTAAAGGAAGTAAGTCCCCAAGTAGCCTTAGTCAGTCTTCTTATTTTTTCATCCAGTTTTCTATTATAAATAACATTTCGTTTAAGCATGGCATCATCTACAAATTAAGATCAAAATTGATTCCTAAGTACTTTAACTTTTTAGTGTATGGTATTCGCTTCCCATTTAATCTAATTCCTGGAAAATGACTGATTTCTTTTCTGTATTTCAACATGATATATTTGCTCATTTAGGCAAATTGAAAAGATGAGTTGCTTCTCATAAAGAGTACCAGCTCATCTGCAAATGCTTGAACTCTAAATTCAGGGTTGTCTAAAATTAATTCAATAACTCATTAATAATCAATAACCAGGAAATTTGATCAGAATTTGTGTCCAGAGGAGCTCCCTGATTATAATACCAATCTTCGTTGTTATAGAGAAGAACTGCACGATTACTAAAGAAACTGTGGTGAAAGCTTATAAGCCAGTTAACAGCTACGCTACACGGGTAATCGCTTTTGTATTGTTGTCATGTTACTCGGCTGCGAGTCACAAGGTACCAGGCTATATCCGCGCTCATCACAATCCGCCACAAAACTATCCAAAATTTCATATAATGATTTGTTTACCCTATTTTCTAAGTATTCTCTTGATGCCTGGTCAAGCAATAGCATTAAACGCGTTTTCAAAATCTAATGAAAAACCTTTTGAGGTGTCTTTGGATGCGTGCAATTTCAAAATTGTTTTTTTTTTCTATTACTGGAAGTTGGACTTATGAAAAAAGTAAAAGAATTCCCGTTTAACATTACTTATTTCATGAGGTATTGAATCTTGAAGTATTGCATCTTATGTGCTACGCCCATTTGGTAGGCGCCATATTGGGTGCTATTTTGAGTTTTTGCATGGACTGCGCATGCTCAATTCTAGCACTTCTTTAAACAGTGAGCGACTTTAAAAAAAGGTTAGAATATGAGAAAATAGTTTTTAAAGATGTAAAATAGCATTAAAACGTACGTAAACACAAATATAAAAATCGGTGTAATCTCGCAATAAATAGGGTTAAAACAAGCTTCTAACTTTTCTACAAAGAACATTGTTTAAATATTAAAAATATTAAATAAAAAAAATTCATGTTTTCACAAAATAAATAAATAAACAAAAAATAATAATAAATAAATAAACACGATTTTTTAACGTATCGCCTTTGTTAAAGCCTCACTGAACTTTCCTCTGATTCAAATCAAATCACACGTACCAATTTTGACATCTATTTCAAAACTCAAATATTCCACAATTAATGAAAATTCCATTCTCTTGGGTATATTAAAGTACTGTTTAACTTTATAGAAACCTCAGGTATATTAAGGTACTTTTTAACGTTGTCACCTGCCTTAAAACATCTCCAAACTTTCTTCTGATTTAATCAAATCACACGTACCCAATCTGTTTCAAGACTCAAATTGTGCACAATTAATGAGAAATTCCTTCTTTATATATCCTAGTTTTTAACTTTGTAGTAACGTTATATATATTAAGGTACTTTTTAACGTAGTCATCTGCCTTAAATTATTTATAAATTTTCTTCTGATTCAAATCAAATCACACGTACCTATTTTGACAAGATTCAAATATTCCACAGTTAATGAGAATTTTAATCCCTCAGGTATATTCTCATTTCTAAATCAAAATACAAACAGTGGAAATCTGAAAATTGGGTTGAGCGAGTAAATCAAGTTTGTCAAAATGCATGCAAAGAAAATTTAAACACATCCTCTAATGGTTTTTAATAATCAATGAAGGATGAAACGTCCCTTTAAATGTTTAAAGACAAACACAGTTATCTTTATGTTGCTATCTATATCTCAGACTTGTAAACCTCTGTGCAGTTTAATAAAGCGCGGGAAAGGTGCAGTTCTATTTCAGAAACATTTAAATGGAATAATTGAAGAGCGACCTTGTTTATGCAAGGGTATTTCAGAAGTTGAGTATAAGATAAATATTGAAATTCACTTGGAACATTTTTATTGCGATTTCTATTTAATTAATGTCAATTTCAATGAGATTTTGTTTTCTTAGCAACGAATTAGGTGGGAGAGAAGGTTTGTTTAATGAAAAGGGTCGAGATTATATAAATAAGATGCCAAGCAATTTTGAGATGTTAAAATTAATGTTAGATAAAAGTAATAAAGCTATACACGAAGCAAATTTAGTTTATAAATTCTAATTTAAATTTAGATTTCAATTTCGCCATTTTTCCCCTAGTCACTTACGCATTGAATATTTAAATATTTAATGGGATTAATAATTGTTCTTTTAAAGTATATATGATATCTCTTTTTTCCCCCAACAGAAAAAAAAACCCACCAATGGGAGTGCTTTTTAAAAAATCTCTGTCATACTCTTAAATAAAGATGTTATTTTTCTTTTTTGTCTGAAAAAAGCTGTATAGCTTGAGCAAGAACCCCACACATAGGAATTTTGTGTTTCTCAGCATAATAATAATAAAAAATTGAAATATGCTATTATAAATTTCAAGCTGTCATGTGAGAACATTATTTTTTTAAGTCAGGTAGTATCATTTCGACAGAAAAACATCATGTCCTCACATGACTCATATTTCGCAATCAACAACATTTAAATAAACGATGGTTTTTGAGCATCTCAAAATCAATTGAGTTCCAACATTTTTTTCTTGAGGTCAGAAATTTTTTTTGCGAAAAATCAGTTTAAACTGGTTTTAAATAATCACGTGACTATCATATTACGAATACTTCAATATTTAGAAAAACGATTTTTTTTTTGTAAAAATCTGGTTTAAACTGGTTTGGAATGATCACGTGACTATTGTGTTGCGCAGTCGTCAACTTTTAGAAAAGCGATATTTTTTTTCATTTCATAACCGTTCTAGCTCCAAAGCTTTTTTTTCCAGCTTAGAAATTTTTTTTTATATGTATAAACTTTTGATACCTTCCTTCGCTGTTTCCTTCCCATTTTCTTCTATATGAATTCTCCGGGTGATAACTTCATACGACTCTGTCCTTTATTGGCCAGACAAGAGAATCCGGTATATAGCGGATGTTCTCGCCAAATTGTAACTTTTGTTGGCAATAAGTTGCTAAATGGGACAACCTTCTTTTTAATTTTCTAATCACCTAAAAGAGAAAAACTGATACCTTAATCTTCTCGCTTCTTATCCCGCGATTTCCACGGACAACGTAGAAATAGCAAACTTTGCGCAACCCGCGATTTCCGCGGGGATGCATTTTCCCATCTATTTAGCTGTGGAACCCGCTCTTTTCACGTTAATGGTTTCATTTCGGCTCTTTTGGTTTCATTCAGATCTGGACTAACAGATGCCGTTAGTTGCGAAATATAAAAGAATGTTTCTGCAAAACCGTTACCGTCTGCGAAATATAAAAGAATGTTTCGCAGCATTTTGCGGGCTCTTTTTGAAGCTCAAAGATGTCTGGCAGGAAACGTTTCGCAATTTTTGAACCTATTTTTATGAAAGAATTACGCAGCGAGACGGTTAGAAGCAATAATCGCCAATTTTTTGCCCGTGAATTTTGGCGGTTCAGAAACCCCAAACCAAAACAACATCATATACTCACATGATAAAAAACGAATATGCATTTTGGAGGCCATTTTTCGTTTTTTTACCGATTGGAAACAAAATTTAATTTAAAGTTCTATTATTAAATACATACGATTGGCGGACAATAGTTATGAAAGAGCCTGTTAGCATGCGATCTTTGGCAGGTTGCTAATACACTACGAGAAATGCAAATATGTATTTTGAATGCTGTTTTTGAGACCGATTCAAGCTAAAATTCTGAAAGGTGCTTAAATTGTAGCTAGAAAATAATATACCAAATTTCATTTATTTAAGTCATCGCACTTTTGAATTACATTCATTGGAAAGTACTGAAAGATAGATAGTCGACCCATCGATAGACTGAATTTATGAATTGATTCAGATTTACACTTTGGATGTTAAATAAGTGTGGCAAATTTTATTAATCTAGATAAAAGATTTTTTACTCGATGAAGAAATCTAGACATTTTAGTTAATGTGCTCTGACAGCTAGACACAAAGACTACATGGAATCTCATTTCATTCAAAAATGGAAAAAATATCTGCAAATATGATTTATATACAACATATAAAATTTTATCAATCTGTCTCAAAATATTTTTGACTTATCGTGTTCACAGAGGAACATAATTGTTTTTGTTACTTAAGCACATCGACCGTTTCCTTAAAACACACACAACAGGTGTCAGAAACGGAAATCTTATCCATGTTTTTTTAAACATGCTCTTTTTATATAAATATGGATGCATTTCATTCTTCATCGGTTTCTCATTTGTATTCTTTAGAATGTCTAAGAAATGTGTGAAATATGTATCGTTTAATACATTGCCACCTAGTTTTAGGCATTATATACACTGCCTAGGCATTCTATAGAATGCCTGATTTCATACTTTGTTGGTAACATATACACGGACAGATAGACTGATAGAACTACCAAACATAAAACGAATCTGATTTTAAATTTCATACAAAACTATAATTCTTAAGATAATACCGCATATTAAATCTCAATCATTTACAGTTTGAGTAATTTTCACAGAAAAACTTCCATAAAATTTTTATTGGAATTGTGTGAAATGTAAATATTAACCCACATATCAAATTCGAATTTTTCCTGTGACATCAATATTTTCATTCTTCAAATTCCTAATTTGTAAATAAAAAAGTTTATCGAAACATTGAAGATTTAATCTCCTGTTTATAAGTGTATCTATTTTTAGATTGATATTTAAATTTTGCAAAGAAACATCGTTTCCTTACAAATATATCATCGTTCCATGTACACATCGTTTCTATATTTGTTTCGGTAAATATTTGATGTTTTTAAATAATTTCTGAAGGGTTTCCGCCCCTGATTTTGATCTTTACGCCCTTTCCCTCAGATTAAAGGAATCTCACACAATCGCAAAGTAAATAGACACTTTACTTCGTTTATAGCGCTTGTATTGTAAAAGTAAATAAAATCTGAAGATTCTGTGCAAAAGAAAAATGCGTAGAAGTGATTATCTGCATATATATAGAACGTTGAAACACTTTTAATTTCATTGATCAATTAGCAACGAAATTACATTAATCATAGATTTTCTGAAACTCATTGTGGCATCGAATTAGATTTATAAGTAGAAAGGATGGCTTACTTTATGCAGAAATGCTCGTCGATCCGAGAAATTCTGTGAAGCCTTCACTTAATCATTAATGACGTAAGATCAAAGATGTTAGGATAATTATATTTCCATAAACTCTTACATGTTCCAGTCTCCTTGTAAAGATTCTCAGAACGTGTGAAGTCTTTCAAAGTGGAAAAGAATCCAATTTCTTTCTTGAAAGCAATTTGTGATAAATTCGGGAGAGTTTTACAAAGATTATTCAAATAAATGTAGTAAAATCAGTTTGTTCTGTATTTTTTGGTTTATGTTGATCTTATTGAAAAGCTGGTATCATTCTTTGAACAAGTAAAGTGAAAAAGCTCAATTGCATTTCGATGGTGAATTGTGTTTATTATCGTTCCTTCGAACGGAATTTATATTTAATGGAATTTCTTAAATGTTTTTTAAATAAATAATAAAATTTACTGTAATACTTTTATATAATGATTAGAGTAAGCAGGTTCTCCGGTTTAGTTTTATTATTTACTTATAAGACAGTTTTAAAGCACCACTAGGGCTATTTTGGGACGGAATTTGTAATTTTGAGCAATGGTCAGAAGACGAGGATGATACCTGAACTGGCACCCCTCTCCAAACTTTCGCACCACACCAGCAGGAAGACGTTTGGTCCCAACAGTTTTAACACTTCCTAGACCCGCTTACACGATTGTTCTTCGGTGGAATCGGGTCTCGAAGTTGATATCTTCCGGTTTCGAAGGCGAGATCTTATCACAGTGCCACTGAGGTCCACAGGAAACTCTCCAGAAATAATGGTTAAGTTTAATTTAAAGTGAATCTATTATGCATAGCTGATATTTCCCGTTGTCACATAATACAATTTTTTAACATCAAATTATAATTAACATTTAATCTCTACTATTTTATCAGTTAATTATTAATTAGCGCTCATCATTATTAGTGTCAAACCTCTGGAGAAAAAAAAAGGTTTAGTTACATGATATTACATTTGTATGAAAAGCATAACTCTTTATACATAATTTATATTTAATTGTATTGTAATTTACATGACATTGTAATTTCACTTTCATACTCTTCAGTAAGATGTGTTGTTATCGAATATGCTCAGGTATCAAAACATATCATATATATCAAAATTTTTGTATATGATATATATCATATATATTTGTATAAGAATGTATAAAAATGTAGTGACAAAATCCCGTATTGAACTTGAGAATTTAAATTTTTATTAACTCGGTGTATCGAATGTTTCCTAACCAGCTTTCTTGATTTTGTATTTATTGTGTTAAGATATAACCGAACAAATTTCAACCATCTAGATCAAAGCGTTTTTGAATTTTCTTTGTCACAGACCGATGGATATTTTCCAAAATTGTGTTTCTAGAACTTAGAAATGTCAAGAACATGGAGATGCGTTAAAATCTCGAATTCGAATTTTTTAATGAGTATTATATTTTCTCTATACTACACACACGAGAAAGTAATAAAGGTGAATGTAATAAACTGGTGATTAACCGATATGGGGAAATCACCGATACGTTGAGCGGTGATTAAGAATAATCACCAGAATAATCCTATTTACCTTGTCATATACATCTATCTATATCTTATAATAAAGCTCAATGTGTGTGTGTGTTTGTGTGTATGTTGGCGCTCAACAGGCCAGACCATTCAACCTACAGCTACCAAATTTGGCACGTGTATACCTTGGAGGCCGGGAATGTGCACCTGGGGGTTATTTTTTCGAATTTTTAAATAGAATTGTATTTATTTAAAAATTAAGCGAAATTTTGACGTGTTTCTGCTATAACTTCCGAAAATATTACCGCACAAAAAAGATTTTTACATCAAGTTAAAGATCAAAACTTTATCTTTTAAATGATACTAATGATTTAATCTTAAAATTAAATTTCAATTTTTAATAAATTTTTAAATATATATTTTAACTATGTTTTTCAATAATTTTTTTCGTAAAAAATAAAAATTAAGATTAAGCACGCTTTGCATTCATGGGAAAAAATTAGCTTTTTTCAAAGTGTTGCCATCACATTGATTAAAGACCCAATTAAAAATAAATTAAATCTTTTTGGAAATGAAATCTTTAAAAATATAATTTTCGACACGTGTCTGTAGGAAATGAAACAAATATGAAATATTATTTTTTCTAAAAAATAAATTCAAGAAAAATTATTTATGATCTTTTACACTCTCTATACAGGGTGTTTATTTAGTCCCGGACACATTTTGATATTTAATGATTCATAAAATAATGAAGATATAAACAAACTTATGGCATTTATTGATGGAATAACTCATATATTTTCCTTTTCCGGTTTGAATATTTTTACTTTTGTAAATATTGTCTGCGCGTGTTTTTAATTTCAGATAATTTCATTTTCCAGTCTAAATATCTGTACTTTTCTAAATATCGTCTGCTTATTAATTGCATTTTTCTCTCTTTTGTTTTTGGCAACTATTGAAATGTTATGTTTACTTTTTATGTGTTTGTTCTATGTAGTACTTTTGTATGTGATGTTTTATACGTGCGCATATTAAGGAGAATGCATACACCACAAGAGAAAGCACAGATTTTATGGTGGTCATAGAGTTAATTTCCAATCAACTAAATCACTGACTTTTAAGAGTTCATTTCCAATCACTTAAACTGACTGATTTATGAAAATTTGAATATCACTATTCAATAAAAAAAGGATAATTTTAGATTTTCCATCGATCGCTTCAAAGAAAATACGCCAATCACTGCGCAGGTTTCTCAAGATTAATTGGCCTGAGATTATGAAAATGTTGAGTTTTTCTAAATTTTTAACATTCAAAACTTCATAAATAAGTCTTAGTTGATCGTGGAAAATAGAAACATTCATTCATTTATTTAAAATTTGGTGTGTCCAGAATATTTCTCAGAATATGATACCTTACTTCATTAAATTTAGACTTCATAATTTTTGAAATATATTTATAGGCCGGAACAAAATATTATTATTGATTTCATTTCAATCCTTTTGAAAGCAAAACTAAAAACTGAATTTTATGTTGAATCTCAGAAATTTTTGTTGAATTATTGTTTGAGATATTATATAAATGATGAAAAATATTTTGTAGTTAACATAAGACTTAAATACCGAGCGATTCTGTTTGCAATACTCACATTCAATAATAATAATAATTAATAAATAATAATAAAGATGATAAATAAAATAAAACGCTTGGTTTTATTAAAAAATATCTTAATATTAATTGCAATTTCATCATTTACATTTTAAATTAAAGTTGAAGTTTTGCCGGAAATGACAACAAATTAGCAAAATAGCAATTTTGTTTGAGAATCCTTTAAGAGACCAGTTACTTAAAATATTTAATTGAAAATTGTAGCGAGTGGTAATACTGGCGAACCGGCTGGTCGCCAAAGGCGGCTAGTACTTATAATAAAGCTCAATGTGTGTGTGTATGTTGGCGCTCTACAGGCCAGACCATTTAGCACGTGTATACCTTGGAGGCCGGGAATGTGTACCTGGGGTTATTTTTTCGAATTTTTAACTAGAATTTTATTTATTTAAAAATTAAGCGAAATTTTGACGTGTTTCTGCTATAACTTCCAAAAATATTACCGCACAAAAAAGATTTTTACATGAAGTTAAAGATCGAAAATTTATCTTTTAAATGATACTAATGTTTTAATCTTAAAATTAAATTTCTATTTTTAATGTATTTTTAAATAAATATTTTAACTATGTTTTTCAATAATTTTTTTCGTAAAAAATAAAAATTAAGATTAAGCACGTTTCGCATTCATGGGGAAAAATTAGCTTTTTTCAAAGTGTTGCCATCACATTGATTAAAGTCCCAATTAAAAATAAATTAAATCTTTTTGGAAATGAAATCTGCAAAAATATAATTAATAATATATAAATAAAATAAAACGCTTGGTTTTATTAAAAAATATCTTAATATTAATTGCAATTTCATCATTTATATATTAAATTAAAGTTGAAGTTTTGTCGGAAATGAAAAGAAATTAGCAAAATATATATAGTAAATTGAACGAAACGATCTAAACAGTATAAGTTGGTATGACTATCAAAATATGAAGTTTAAAAATATATTATATAAATGATGAAAAATATTTTGTAGTTAACATAAGACTTAAATACCGAGCGATTCTGTTTGCAATACTCACATTCAATAATAATAATAATTAATAAATAATAATAAAGATGATAAATAAAATAAAAGGCTTGGTTTTATTAAAAAATACCTTAATATTAATTGCAATTTCACCATTTACATTTTAAATTAAAGTTGAAGTTTTGCCGGAAATGACAACAAATTAGCAAAATAACAATTTTGTTTGAGAATCCTTTAAGAGACCAGTTACTTAAAATATTTAATTGAAAATTGTAACGAGCGGTAATACTGGCGAACCAGCTGGTCGCCAAAGGCGGCTAGTCTATAATAAAATAGGCTTAAAAGGAAT
>JAPMOR010029689.1:395993-411625 GCA_026543865.1 Argiope aurantia
CATTATTTTTACGTCAGAGATTACCAACTGACTATTTCTTTCTTTCAATGATCAAATTAAGATTCCTCTGACTTTTCCAAAAACGACGGCATACATTCGAAAATAATATATCATTTTATATCTCATTAGCTACTGAGAGAAATTGTATCAAATGAAAAGAAATCAAAGAAGATAGATAGGAGTTACATTATTTAACTCATATATCTATGGATTCTGTTCCAGGATTGGTTACACCTATCCATGTCTGTAGAACTATAAGGTTTTTTAAGCAATGCCACGAGCATGAAATGCAAGATAGATTATACCCCCAAAAGTTCGACTTGTCAAGTGTAGCACCAAAGAAGGATCTATAAATCACGTTATCAAAACATGTAAGCTACGGCGAGAACACAGACTCCAATGTTCAAGAAATTGGATGTCTCTTGACGTCGAAGAAGTTATAAAAATTCCAGCCATTAAATCTTTTATTAGGGACATTTTGTCAGAGCTCTTTACTTTAGTTCTTACCTAAACTAAAAAGTTAACGTACACTTAATGCATTTTATGTATTTTTAATGTATTAAAATTTAATTTGTAATGTAAAATGTAATATTTGTTTCTAATATGTAACTGCAATATTCTTTTTTTTTCTGTACCAATGTGCAATTTCTCTAGAGGAATTTTTGTAGTTTTCAAATGCCCATTGTCATCAAATGTTGTTTGTTCCTTCATGGTGTGGTTGCTCATCGGCATCCCCATTAACTTTCCCGCATAGCCTCTGGCTAGGTTGGAGTATTGTTTGTATTGTCACATATTTAAAAAACAACAAAGCATTTCAAAATAAGATTATGTTATTAAAAGAAACAAATTTCATACTAACATATTGAAATAATTAATATTTTAATTGTAAAAATTTCTTTTCATACTCACAATAACGAAATCTCCCCTCATAAATAACTTTTGATATAAAAGAAAAAAATATTATTTTTGTTAACTGAGATATTTTAATATCAATGAAATTTAACGCTTTCAAATTCTTATTTCAGTTATTCAAAAAAAATTTCAATTTCTCAAAAATTAATTAAATTGTTGCCTCTGTAGTATTTTCTATTAAACAAACACTGTCTGTAATTTTTCTCAGTATTTAGAACATTAAATGAATAATAGTTTTGGTTCCTTTTGTCATTTATTATCAAACATTAGTCGAAAAATAATCAAATGCATTTAACATCATTAAAAGAGAAATTTGCTTGATTTGTAAAAGAAATTATAACCTAATAAAAATGGCGCTACATTCAAATTATTAGCAATTAATAACTTATTCATATACAGAAAACAATTTTTTGTTTTCATTTATGTATGAGCTACGGAGAATAATTCTCTCAAATTTATTAAAATGCCGTCCGATAAACAAATTTCAATACTCATTCGTTTTCAGAAAATACTTGATGCAAAAGAAAAATCTGAAACATTTTCAAATTAACTGACTTTGAAATTGTGACAGCAAAGTTTGGAGATCTATCTCACCAAAAAAAACTGTTCATTTATTTCCTCCTTGTAAGAATGGTAAAAGTTAAATATGATGATATCTCGAAACTGTAAGGACCTCTCTTTGTCCTTGCCAATATCTGAATGCTGAAATTAAACTGTTTAGCATAAGAAATATAAAGAAGGTAGATTAGTAGTGGATCTATTAGTCTAGCCTTATTAATATTGTTGCAAAATTTATGTTTGACAGAAAAACATGAAATTACACAACTAAATGCTGTTTATAAAATGATACATTTTGAAGAAAGAAAAAAAAAATGAATAAAGGTTAATAATAAAGAATGTCGCAATTAGATCTTCAGTTTTTTAACGCATACGGCATTCAATCAACTAAATATCATAATAAATTGTGATTTCGCTCAAGATTTAATTTGACTAATTATCAAATAATTCGCTAATAAATGAAATATATAGGAAGTGCTCAATTCTTATAACGCAAAGAAGATGGTAAAACAGTTTAAAAATCAAAATCTGATTTTAAAAAGTCCAAAAATATCGTAAAAGCAAAAACACACACTGTTCTTTAATACTAGTAGAGATTATCTTGAGTTTTAGCAATGTAAATTTTTAAGATATCATACGAACGATTCCTGGGGCTATGTTCAGTCTATCTTCTGGGAGCAAATTATTTGCTCGGAATTTTTCTTTGACATCTTAACTAAAACAATATATAAAAATAACCCTCTCTTGAAAATCCGAGGATTGAACTTCCAAGAACAGACTTCACTATTTTTTTTCAGGTACATAGAATCACCTACATAGCCTCGGGAGCTCTGCAATCACATCCGGCAATTTCGATTTCAATTTGATATGGATAAGACCCTTATGTCAATAAGTATGTTTGAAAAATAAGCTTCGAAATGCTTCAGATTTAGTTCCTACGACGAATTAAATGCGTGCCAGTGCGTTATTTGAATGAAATCCTCGATTTTTGGCGAAACCTGCGTGGTTGGATGCTAAAATCTTTAAGTCCGATGTTGCGCGTCATTTGGTTTACTGATTTGCCTACATTGTTATCTAATGATTTGGGTGAATTCTTTTTTATAATATACATTGTTTCCATTTTAATCAAGGCCCGATAACTATAAGTTGTATAATAATGACTGTTCTTTAAGCTGAAAAAAGACGCTTGTTTCGTATCCTCGATTTTTGGAGAAACATGCATTGATACCAAAATCTTTCAGTCCATTGTTGCGCGCCATTTAGTTTACTGTTATCAAATGATTTTTGTAAATTTCTATTTTATAATATAAAGTGTATTCATTTTAATGAAGGTTCAGTACCTATTATTTAATAAATGTAACTCTGTTCTTCTTTAAGCTTAAAATTATTATTACCTATTTATTTTTGACAAAATTTGAAAAACTATTAATTACAAACAATTAAAACCAACCATTATAAAATTTAAAACAATTTAATCCTTCATAAAAAATATTTCATCTCAGGAACTACATCATTTTCTCATCTTCTGAGCATCAAACGAATTTCAAGAAGAAAAATCCGGTTGATAGATGCAATGCTATTATTTAACCAGTTTTTGATACATGCTTAGAAACTAAATACTTTTACAGAAAGAGTAACGTGCATAGAGGGAAAAAGAATAGTCTGAAGGAGCAAAATCTGGTGAATGGGTTGGATGAGACAACACTTTCCAGCGAAGTAATTATAAAGTATATTTCACTAGTCTATATGTGGTCGAACATTTTATAATTCGAAGACAGTCTTATCATGCCTTTCACCATATTCTGAAGGTTCTTCTTCGTTTTCTTCATTTAATATGATTAAGTGTAGCTTGTATTGTTCGCCATTAATTAATCAAGTAATGCACCCGAATCTTAATCTTGGATTTTTTAAAATTATAAAACATAATTACTGAGCTTATTATTTTTATATCCCCAAAACCATTCTTTCCAAGTTGTATTCAATGGGATATATTTATAAGAAGAATCGAATAACAAAAGATGTGTTTCTGCTGAGATTTTCTTTATGATGGGATAATGAAATTTAACGACTTTCAAATATTTTTTGTTTGGCACAAAACTCATCATGCTTTCTAAACTAAAAAATATTCTTTAAAAATAATAATTAGATATCCTACTTTTAAAAGTTGTTCATAGACCTTCTAAAATACAGTTTTCCCCAATTATTTGCTGGTAAGCTGTACTTATAACTCCATTTATTGAAAAAAAAATCTTTTCAAACATCCGATAATTTTTAAACCATTAGATCCAGATACATACTTACAATAAAAAAAAGGTTTTAAAGGAAGTTAAGAATAATTTTTTTATGTTATTTCAGTTTAATTAAAAATGATAAAAATTAAACAACTGCATATGTAAGTCATGTCACTGACTCTCCGATCCGCTCGAAGGCACACGGATAAAGACAAATGAATGACCGGACCGCCGCAACAGCAACACTGGCGGGAACTGTGGTTGAGTCTTAAGGGCCATCACCGGCCACAATACAACCCTTCCCGAAGGAAGCACGTCTCGTCATCTATGGTCATCGTCACGTCATCGCACCCTCCAGGATGCGAGATCCAACCATCATATCGGAAGCATCTCATTCTCATTTCGAGATGCCCCCCTCGGGGGTTGGATACAACTTCATATGAAAAAAACTTTGAAAAATGACAATGCCAGAGATGATTACAATTGATCTTATGACTATGGTTGTAGTTTCGTACCAACTTTTACTTCCAATCGTTCGGAAAAGTGTATTCGAAATTCGAATATGATTTTCGGGTACTTGTGGATCATATGACATCACCACATCATTAATCACCAAATATCACATGACATATTCAGTGAAAATGGTAACTTTACGAAGAAAATCTATATTTCGTAATTTTTGTTTACCAATGCAATGCAAGAGATTCATGATCTTTCCTGAGGTTTACAATTTTATTAGAGGGAGGTTAATAACACTTTTATTATAGATTATGTGAGAACATTTTGGGAAGACAGTACCAACTGGTTTAAAATATTAATGTTTTCTCCCTAGTAACCTAGGATAATTTTACTGCTCAAGAAAACATTTTAAAATCTCATTTGAAATTAAAAAAGTACTTTTTTTAAGTGACATCACACTTATTTCATTGCTGTTATGTTTGTAAATTTTCTGAAATGTGCTGAAGATGATGGATCTGAGAGGTTCTGAAATTCAAAAGAAATTTATAGTTTCATCAAATCTTTCTCTTGATGACGAGACGTACTTCCTTATGGAAGGGTCGTACCGTGGCCGGTGATGGCTCTTAGGATTCAATTGCAGTTGCTCTAGTGATGGTCCGGTCATTCAGTTTTTCTTATCCGTGTGCCTTCGAGGCGGATCGGAGAGTAAGTGATAAGATTTTTGTTATAATGTCTATGGTAGAGTTGATATACGGATTGCTGATGGTGAGGGTTATTAACACCATCTTTCTTAAGAAAGAAAAAAAATCAATGGAAACCTATAATAAATATAATAATTACAGCGATTCTCGGCATTATGAATTTTAGCGCACAAGCGGACAGACATAATTTAAAAAAGGAAAATACGAACTCTGGAACACTTTAAACATGTAGATTAATTAAAATCTCGAGACCGATTTTTTTTGGAGATTACACTAATTTCTCTTTGTATAATGAGAAAGTGGAAAAGTGTATATTAATAGTGTACTTATTTGTGCAATACAATACCGTTTTCTTTTATTTTATCGCAATTCTGCCTTACGGTACCTTTTTAAAAATGTACGTTTGAAGAAAGAAAAAAATATCCAGTACAGGATAACTAAACTTAACATTTAACTTAATTCTTAACTTAAACATTTAACTTAATTAACAAACAATTTAAACTTAATCATTTTATAATATATAGTATGTTGCATAACGAATATGAAGCACTAAACTTGAAACAAAAAATCCCCCACATTAAATAGATTCAGCAATAGTGAAAAAATTTCAAAAGGAGGCTGCATAATGGCGTCCAATTAGTCTCAAATTTCAACGGAGAAATATTTTACTTTCTGGCAAATTTCAACTGCTCAACTAGCCAGAATGAACGGGTAGCAGCGAATTAAAAAAATTAATAATCTTATTAGAATTATTCCAAGATCTGGTTTAATGATTGCATTTTAATATATTTCAGTTTATAAGAACAAAAGAATAATGGTAAATTTCCGATTTATTATCTTCTTATTTACGAAAAGGTTTCCATGGTGATTGAAAAAATAATATTATCAAACTTAATGAGAAATTAACTTAATAACCAATAGCTTAATTCTAATTGCTTTTATAAATCTATTTTTGATAGTTGTATGAAAGGCTGTAGAATGGCGATTTCCCCTCTATGTGATATAACTTCTTAGTGAAAATCTAAAAAGTACAAAGAAAAAAGGAAATGACATTTTTAAAAATTAAATTATTGTGGGCGAAGCGGAAAAGATATGTACGATTATGTTTCTAAAATAAATTATTATCACTTACACAAATTTTACTTACACTTACAATTTTGATGGAAAAATCAAATATTTTCGATGCGTGTACTGCCAAAAATATAAAGAATCAATAATAAATTATGACATTTTATTCTGCATGTAACCATGCTACATAGGAAACAAAATACAAACGAATCATACACAAAATTATAATAAGTAGCAGCGCACAAATAGTATACCGTAATAAATAACCATAACAACACAGATCTTGAACTTGAAGGATATTAATTCTAATAAGAGAGGCTCCGCTCAACAACTCGCTTGAGCTCGACTCAATTGATTCTTTCTCGACTCAATTGACTGGTACTGACTCTGTCTTTCGGATTTTTATAGTCTCCGTCATAGGCATCAAATGTATTAGAATTCGTATTCTAATGGAATTATCGCAAAGAGTCTCAAATATTCCGAGTTTTTCATTTTTTGCTCCAAATGGTTGCCAAAGAAAGAGGACCATTGTCTCAACGTTCGTTACAACCTGTAAATCTCTCACCCATACTCAAATTCAATGAGCAATAAAGTAATCTTACGATTTCGTAAGAATATGTAATAACTGCATTTAACCTAACGCCAACTTTGCTCTTATTTTTGAACAACAATTGCTGACGGTATAAATTAGTGTTGACCTTTAAATCAACTCAACATCGTTTACGATGGATATTCATAAAATCCATGCGATATTTAGGCCTTTTTCTGTTTCTTTTATACTTTCTTCGTTGCCAAAATTTCTATAAAATTAAAGTCTATTTTTTAGAGTTCTTTACAATTGTATTTGTGCATTTTTATTTTATTTGTTTTTTACCACGACATTCTCTTACATTTATAAAATTTAATAAACACTATATTTATTAAAAGCTACAAAAGTCATCGTGTAATCATTGCAAAATGTTTCGAATCTTCGAAATATTTAATGGAAAATCTGTTCTCCATGTCTACGCTCCTTCTTTATGCATGACTGCCTCTTATATGCTAGAGTGTTCTATGCCCAATGGGTCAATTAATGCTCAAAATTCGAATATTTCAGCTGAGGTGTTGATTGAGTGAAATTATTACAGTAAAATTTTGTCTGATTATAACGACGTCCATCTCGAAATTGCCCTCTGGAATTTTAAAACGTTTCATTAATCGAGCTAAACTAACATGATTGACGAATTTATCATCTAGTATTAGCAGTAAGTGGAGATAGTAATTATTTATCCGTATTACAGTTTGACCTACATCTTTGATCAAATTAGAATTCTGTCGATATATATACAATGTACGTTGCATCACTGCAAACATGCCTGTTTCTGAAACGATGTTCTGTGTTTCTCTTCACAATTAGCTCTAAATAATTCATTGATTTATTTGCTAATAAACTGTTGATATTTATTCTTCAACAATTTATTAACTAAAAAAAGTAGTTTACATTTTAACATAATTAAAATAAAAATCATATCAATTATTTATATTTGTATATAATTTATTAATTATTATTTTATAATTGGCATTTTTATTATTAATAACGCAAAAATTGATAAGCATAGTAGTTTTTAAAAGGAGTGAATTTAGTATTTACATATATTTAAAATTTAATTAATTATTTATTTTAATTTAATTACCATTAATTAATCATAAATTTCAATAGTTATAGTCGTTTTCTAAATGATTAATTTTACATATATTTGCTGAAATATTACCTGCAGCAATTTATAAATCAACTAGCTGACCCGGCAAACCTTGTTCTGCCATATAAATTATTTTTACTGAATATTTTAGTTGTTGATTAAAAAATAACGAATGTCTTGTAAGTGTGTGGGAATGGGATCTATGACAGAAAGAAGAATGGAGCTCTGAAGACAACGATCGCCTATATATATAAAAAAATAGATTCATTATCTTAATACAATGCATTTCATTAACGTAACGAACATATACATTGTTTGATCTCTTAAAAGTTAAACTTAAAGTGAAAAAAGCAATATATTCTTTATCCTAAAGTATAAAAATGAAATAAAGAAAATCAATATTCATTTCGAAGAGCAATTGAGTGTACTATAATTTTTGTCAGTTCGTCTTTAGCGAAGGCAAATAAGCTCGATGGTTTGCCCACACGAGAACATATCACGTATAATTGTCCGTGTGAAAAACATGGTGTTGCCCAAATCTAAAAATGTGAAACAATGAAAAACATGGCCCAAATCTAAACCGCAAACAGATATCGTTTAGCCTTGCGACTTATTGACTATCATTGCAAATGCCAATCAAATAGGAAATTGAACGCGTTTGAATTCAATTGGCACGTCTGTGAAAATCATTGGAAATCGAGGCAGTAAAACATTTTCGGCTCGGAATTTGCCATTCAAAATGGTGGCTTCGATAACGTTTCTCATCAATTTTTTAATGACCAATCGTGTGCCACTGTACAGCCGTGGTGGGTTCAAATTCCGAAGTAAAATAACTTGAGATCCAACTTTCAGTCACAGAAGGTGTGGTGACATTCCTGACAAATCCAGCGAGTTCAAAAACTTTTTTGGATAATTTACAGCTTTGTTAGCATCGCAAAATGTATTGATCGATTTGTATGATACCAAGTCGCTTGACAACAACTGATGTATCATGAAGTATAAATCGCCGACGTCCACATTATTTGCTGCCAAAATGGCTCTTTCTGCCATCCACGCATGACTTATGTATTGTGTGCGTACATCGGGAAATATGCGGTCAATGAGGGCAGAAATTAGTGCGCAATTTTGTGCATCCAGTATTTTCATAGACAGCAACTTTTCCATCGCCGACATCTAACAATTGGTCCGAGAATGTGTCAGCAAATAGGTCTTGTAGCATTTGGACGCGCATGTTTACTTTTAGCTGGACTTTTTCAACATTCCTCCACAATGGCTATGATTTCAAGCAAGCGCTGATCTCATCAGCGTACGTTGAACGTGGATAGGAACGCCCTAATTACCTAACGTTAAGAAATATACTTTACGACCTATTCTCATACCTACCAAATGCACATAAAAAATTTCATAAAAATCGGTTGAACCGTTTCGGATGAGTACGACTACAAACACCGTGGCACAAGATTTTTACATATTAGATATTATCTTTGTGTTCTTTTACACCTTACGTCAGATTCTTATTCCCTTTGCCATAGCGTACATTTCAAATACAATAATAAAGGAAAATTTAATGCGAACTCATTCATATTAGATTTTCGGTTTAATAGTAGTTATTTATACATTATCACATTCCCATTATAATAGTAATTACTTATATATTCTTATTTGTTACTTAATTGATAATAATGTATAATTTATTATGATATAAAAAATCATTTTTATAAATTTTAATAATTACTAATTACACAATTTATTTGTTTATAATATTTAATATTGCGTTGTTGAATTTTAATATTTTAATTTAACTAAAATTTATTCATCGGATGCATTTAATTGTTATTTAACGATTATAATAATAATTGGCTTAAATGCTTAATAAATTATTTCTCATAATTTTTTAACTTCAAGACTGAGTTTTCGTTGTAAAATATTTTAAGCAATCAAATGATTTTTTAATAATAGTTATAAAATAATTATAAATATTTTGTATGATATACAATTTAATAATAATTATGCATTAAATAGAATTTAAAAATATATCCTTATTTATTCCTTATGGCCTATTTTTACTCTGAGCCTTTTAATTTTCACAGCTGGGTTTAAAAATGATATTACATAATCAACATTTCATTCTTCATTATAAATTTCCCAAGTATACTTGAGAGGAAAATCGGTCGTTAAATTCAGGTCTTGAAATAGATATTACTGAGAAATAAATAAATTTTAAAAACATCAAAATTTGAACTTATTTCTCAGTTGCAATAATTCAAAAAGGGTAATTAAGATGATACGACATTGCTGCAAATATTTTTTGATATGAATTTAGCATTTTTTACTAAATCTATCATGTCATTCTTGGCTAATATTTTGGCGATTAATCCATGGTATACGGTTAACAGTATCCAAAAATTGTTAATGTTTTAGACTCATTTTCCTCAAGAGATTGAAACAAAAATTAGACAGAAAGCTGCATTTATAATAGCAAAATCCCATACCTAATTTGATCATGTCATTGTGTTTTAAAATTACTGCGTTACTTATTTGTGAAAGTACTGACCAACAGACAGTCAAGCCGTTGCTGGTTTTGTCTCACTGTAGATGCTAAATCTGTGTACCAATTCTTCTCTATCTAGCTCTCTTTGTTTTGTAATTGTCGTGTTAACCTTTATTCGAAGAGTTGGATAGATGGACTTCCTCTGACTAGATTTTAATTAAAAATTGATAGAAATCTGCAAATTTGGTGTAAAGACTGTATGTCAAATTTCATTCGTCTATTTCAGAGTATTTTTTGTCACGGAGAGACGGACATTTTCATAAATATGTTTTTCGAACATAGGATGCCTAAAAAGTGGAGATTCTTCAAAATCTCGAGTTCGAATTTTTTAGCGATTATTATACATTCTCTAAACTACGTATACGAGAAAGTAAAAAGAAATAGATATTGTTACAAACCTGCAATTCGGCTTCCCAGCATAGTTTGTTCCATCATTGGAAAGAAAGTTTTACAGTCATCTGAATGGGACGGAGTCCAGGTGTGCGTCGGAGGTCCCAGAGCTTGGCGACAAACTTGGCGACCATTTGGCGACGGCGACGAATTTGGCGACTTTGGCACCAAAATAGATAATACCCGAAACTTCGAGAATTTTCCCGATCCATCCAGTAGGAACCGAGATACGCCTCGAACGTTCCTGATTGGTTGAGAGGCTTCTAGCCCCGCCTCCTGAGACCTATAAAAGGGTCCACAGCTGCCAGAGCAGGCAAGCCAGTAGTCAGAGTGGACAGAGTGGTCGAAGAAGAGTAAGCGGAATCGACGGAGCGAAGTCAGTAATCCGAGTCAGAGTCGGAGAAGTAGAAGACGGAGTAGTCGGAAGCGACTGAGTCAAGCTAGTGCTGAACTGAGCTGTGCGCTACTGTCTGCAGTAGATTCTGGTTGTATGCTACACGTCTCGGGTGAAGATAATCGTCTTCTGTGCTGTATATAGTTGTCGCTTTTGTGCTGTCCTGTGTGTCTTCGTGTAAATAAACATCGTTGTTTTATTTTCTACTACCGTCTGCTGATTGAACGTTCTACACACCATATCACTTCCACTATCCAAACGAACCCCGGCAGAAAATTTCGTAACAATATATATTTGCCTCCACAAACACTTATAACAACTATTTGCTGAGAAATAAGCGAAAATATTTTATCTTTATCATTTAGGATCATATCCAATTGATGCTACATTCTTAATAATGGTTTGAAAATGATGCTATACTTTTTTCCTGGTTATTATTCCACTTTTTAATTTTTAAGCAAAGTAGCTATTTTTTAAAAGCAAAAAGAAATAAGCACCATTCCATGAAACAAATGGGAAATATTATGAAAAACTCAAAATAAAAGAACATGAAATTCTTATTTACATCATCATCATCAGCATTATATTAATTTGCATTTAGGACGAGAAAAAAAATTTGTTTGCTATGCCCCATTGTAATCTTTACAACGAATACAATATTTTACATTCTTTTTTGCACTTATCTGAGTCAGTTATTTCCAGCAATTATTCTATATCACTAATGATAAGAGAAAAATAGAATATTTCTTACTAAATAAGATCATAAATAATAAGAAAACTTCTTTCTTTAGATGTGGACTTTTCTGAAAAGAAATTTAATTTGCGACACTGAAATGAAATTGAGGCAGAAGATATTTCGCAGATATTAAAATGTAAGATTAGAAAAAAATACACTTTTTTTTATCTAACATTTAATTCTAGATTTTCGTTATTATTGTTATTATTATTCAAAGAATTCTTCTTCTCATTATATTCAGAATGCCAACTGAGATAAACAAGCAATATTTGATACATTTTATTCAATAAAATGAATTTAATAAAAGTAAAAATAATTAATTTAGAGGTGTTAAACGGATTGGATTCAGCCGATGAATACAGGCTAAATCTATATCTATATCTATACTTATAATAAAGCTCAATGTGTGTGTGTGTGTGTGTTGGCGCTCTACAGACCAGACCATTCAACCTACAGCTACCAAATTTAGCACGTGTATACCTTGGAGGCCGGGAATGTGCACCTGGGGGTTATTTTTTCGAATTTTTAATTAGAATTTTATTTATTTAAAAATTAAGTGAAATTTTGGCGTGTTTCTGCTATAACTTCCGAAAATATTACCGCACAAAAAAGATTTTTACATCAAGTTAAAGATCAAAAATTTATCTTTTAAATGATACTACTGTTTTAATCTTAAAATTAAATTTCTATTTTTAATGAATTTTTAAATAAATATTTTAACTACGTTTTTCAATAATTTTTTTCGTCAAAAATAAAAATGAGGATTAAGCACGTTTCGCATTCAGGAGAAAAAATTAGCTTTTTTCAAAGTGTTGCCATCACATTGATTAAAGCTCTAATTAAAAATAAACTAAATCTTTTTGGAAATGAGATCTGCAAAAATATAATTTTCGGCACGTGTCTGTAGGAAATGAAACAAATATGAAATATTATTTTTTCTAAAAAATAAATTCAAGAAAATTTATTTTATGATCTTTTACACTCTCTATATTATTAATCCAATAAATCAGTTTTATTTTAAGTCTTGTTTTGCTTAATATGAACAAGATATCCATTCAAATCATTTCCACAGAGCTAATTTGTAAACCTTTAGTAAGACAAAGATCTGTTGCGACATAAATCGTAAATATTTTATTTAAAAGTAGCAAACGATTATTTTAAAAATTATAAATTTTATTTTGTAAATAGTTGTGAAATTCAGATTGGCAACAGTGATATTTTTGGAACTTTTAATTTGTTGTTTAAAAACGATGCTAGAATTTTGAATGAAAATAAGTTGATGTAAATTTGATAATATTATCTATAATGTAATAAGATTTAGTTTCATAATAAGTTTGTCTGCATTCTATTTTTTGTTGACGCACGAACACAACAGATTTACTAAAATGGTTTAAATAGAAAAATGATTATATTTTATGTAACTTAATTCAATAAATGCTCTGATAAATAACGAATTTTTGATTTTACATAAAGCTTCTGCTTTGGAAATCACGAATAACAAAATGCTCTTGAAACACTAATATTTTAAATAAAAAGAGTTAATTTCCATTCAACTAAATCAATAACTTAAACTGACTGATTTATGAAAATTTGAATATCACTATTCAATAAAAAAAAGGATAATTTTAGATTTTCCATCGATCGTTTCAAAGAAAATCAGCATGCAGGTTTCTCAAGATTAATTGGCCTAAGATTATGAAAATGTTGAGTTTTTCTAAATTTTTAACATTTAAAACTTCATAAATAAGTCTTAGTTGATCGTGGAAAATAGAAACATTCATTCATTTATTTAAAATTTGGTGTGTCCAGAATATTTCTCAGAATATGATACCTTACTGCATTAAATTTAGACTTCATAATTTTTGAAATATATTTATAGGCCGGAACAAAATATTATTATTGATTTCATTTCAATCCTTTTGAAAGCAAAACTAAAAACTGAATTTTATGCTAAATCTGAGAAATTTTTGTTGAATTATTCTTTGAGATATTACATAAATTATCAAAAATATTTTGTAGTTCACATAAGACTTAAATACCGAGATATTCTGTTTGCAATACTCATATTCAATAATAATAGTAATAAATAAGTAACAATAAAGATGATAAATAAAATAAAACGCTTGGTTTTATTAAAAATTATCTTTATATTAATTGCAATTTCATCATTTTCACTTTAAATTAAAGTTGACGTTTTACCGGAAATGACAACAAATTAGCAAAATATATAGAGTAAATTGAACGAAACGATCTAAACAACAGTATAAGTTTGGTATGACTATCAAAATTTGAAGATTAAAATTGTTTTGTTTGAGAATCTATTAAGAGACCAGTTACTTAAAATATTTAATTGAAAATTGTAGCGAGCGGTAATATTGGCGAACCGGCTGGTCGCCAAAGGCGGCTAGTAATAAAATAAGAATAACCTTTCAATAAATGCTTTTAGAGAAATCCATGGTGAGATTGCCTTGATTTCAATCATAATTTAATTATTTATTTTGATTTATAGCTTAAAAAATAAATGTTTCATTGGCAAATAAAATCTTTTAGATATTATGTTAGAAAAATGAAAGGAAAATCAGACCTTTCACTAACATCTCATCGAAAATTGGATTTTGATGAAATTGTTCATATTAACTTAATTTTTTGAAGAAAATGCTTTTTTCTTCGTAATAAGAAGGAATATTGTTTTGAAAAGGAAATTAAAATTTTGGATTTTTAAAATCTATTTAATAAATATCAAGCGTAAATTTTATTTTATGAATATCAATAAACTCATACATTTAATTAATAAAAAACAAAATACAAACACTTAGACAGCCAAAAACAAGATTAAAAAACAGAATATTTTTTACTGATAAGTTTTAAGAATATTTGAAACACTGAATGCTTTTCCAACGATTTCATTATCTTTTCTCGTGGAAATTCCTTCCACACTATTTTAGAAAAGAGCAAGTTTTTATTTAATAGAAGATTCGATGAAATCTCAAAGAAATGAACATTTCATTCGATTTTTTTCAAAAGAAAAAAGAATCGTTTGTTATTTTTGTCTCAAATATATTTCAAAGAAAAAATGTTTCATTCCAAATATATCAAGATGAAATTGAATGAAAACGATTTTTCAAATAAATAACTTAGTAATTTCTTTTTTTTATGCAAGATTCAAAATAATCTCAATAAAATTAATAAAAATGCATATTCTCTAAATTATTATCATTGATTTTATTTTTAAATCAATGATTGTTAGAATTTCATGTACAAAAAGAAAAAAAAAACGATGTTTTTTTTTTAATGATTAGTTTTTATTCGAACTGAATTAGAACATATAAATAGCACGTGAATTGTAAGAAAAATACTTCCATAAATCTATCGCATTTTAAAAAAAACAAGAAAAATTACTTTATTCAAGATTTTTTAAAAATTAAAATATACGTTTTTTAAAAATTGTCTGAATACAAAGTGTGCATTATTTAATTCACATATATCACTCCTATTATATTAATTTTTATACCTATAAAATTTAAAATAAAGTTTATATAAAATATTTGGCGGGAATAGGAAACAATATGAGAAAAAATGTAACTAACTGATACAAGTCTGTTGTATCAACAAAATATTGTATTTTGGCAAATTTGACATTCGACATTGTGGTAGCATAGTGTCTGTGTGTATTATTATCTTGTGAGAACATGATGTTGTTTTGGTTAGGGAGGTTTGAAGCTGGAAATCGCGTAGGCAATGAATAAAGTATAAATGGCAATTTTCATCATCATCTTTTAATCGCATATATTTTTTACCTGCTTTTACCAGTATTGCATTATTATTACATATGCTTCTTTGACAGCAGATGCATTTTTAAAAGGTTGACGTAGAACTATGGCATCATAGCTGTTATTTCATTTCAAAATTGGTTGTTATTTCATTTCAATATATATATATATATATATATATAT
>JAPMOR010029689.1:435961-451304 GCA_026543865.1 Argiope aurantia
TATTATAATATTAAAATTTATCAAATCGAGGAAGCTCCAAACATCCAGAGCATAAGTGAAGAAAAACACGCATCCGTTGTCTTCATCGTTGTTAAAATCTGTATAGTCTGCGAAAAAGAATAATACAATTTTTTGTTTTTTAATGCTAAACATAAAATATCAAAGTAGATTTGAACTTGGAGAATATTCCTAAAAAATATACAGTTGATACCTTCTTTGCTGTTGAAATTTGTGTGACCTATAAGAGGAATAATATAACTTTTTGTTTTATAATATAAAAATGTATCAAATCGATGAAGTTCTAAACATCTAGGGCAGAACTAAAGAAAAATATACAACTGATGTCTTCGTCGTTATTGAAATCTGTATAGTCTACGAAAAGAATAATGCACTTTTTGTTTCATAAAATTAAATATAAAATATCAAAGAAGATTGGAATTTGTAGAATATTTCTGGAAACATGCAGGTGATGCTTTCTTTGATGCTGACATCTGTAAGATCTATGAGAGGAAAAATATAACTTTTTTTTTTTTTGTAATGCCAAATAAACCGAAGAAGATTCGAATTTCTTTATAGTAACTGGAAAAATATATAATTGATATTTGATGATCAAAGCTGAAAAGTAATAAGTAGCGTGGCTCCGTGTTTATATTGCAGGAATACGAAGTGACTTTATCTTTCCAGGGATAGCAAAAAATTAGAGATAAAATCAGGAAACTTTCAGAGTTGAGTAACAATTGGAACAATTTCTATATACATATCTATTAATTTCATAAATCATTACTTTCCACTTTCTTATACATGAAATATACTGAGAGAAAGTATTGCAAACGCCAATTCCAGCTCGAGATTTTGACGAATCTCCACGTTTCAAACTGCCTTGAGGCAGAAAAACCCATTTTTTGGAATCATGTCTGTCTGTCTGGGTACAAGAGAACTAAAATCGCTTAGATTTAGAAAGACGAAACTGAAAATGTAGTATTTACTTCAAATTTCTAGACATCTATCACATTTTGAACGCAATAGAAGCACGGACTGAAAAGCGCGGACAATGAAAACTGCAAAATGAAAGAAAGAGCTAGAAAAATAAAATCTAGTACGCAGTTTTAGAATTTCAATTCTAGATATATATTAGACGGAACAATTGTCTATTATTCCATACACTTCTATGCATATAAATTAAATAACCTAAAAATGCAACGACTTATATTAATTAAATTTGATATAAATTGTATGATTATATTTCTGAATTTTACTAAAATAGCAATTTTGAATAATATTTTAGTTTTAAATGGTAAGAAACAAATATCTAAGCCAAACAAACAAGCCTCATAACAGTACTCAATTTTTGAATGCTCATGATTGAAACTTCAACGCCATGAGTACTCATGGCGTTTATGATCTGTTCGAAAGTCCACAATTTTTAAGCAGGTTAGAATAACATATTTATTAAGGAATTAGGAATGCGGCAATTTTTATAAATATCACTCTCGCTGTTTTAATTAGAATTTATAACAATATTTACTACAAGTGTTTCATAAAGTTCACTTAGCTGGCTTTTTTAACGAGCTTATTCGCTCGAAATATCAGCTTCCTTGGCTTTTATCTATTAATAGAGATTGAACTTATTTTAACTTTTTAAATTTTTTAAAATGTGATAAGAAAGAAAAAAATTATTCTAATGGAATCTGTATTAAAGTTATTAAAAATTTCGATTAAAAATTATTACAAATTATAAAATTTTTGCGAATTCATATTAAGATGTATATATACTATAAAATAAAAATGAACTAAATATCCCTATTTAGGAATTGATTTCCGCAAAATGAAATACTTTATCTTAATTTTAAGAATACTAAGATTACTCGATTGTATGATTTGATGGAGCAATGAAATCGATTCAAAATGCGTAATTTCAATAAAAACATTGTTACAGGATGTGTATGAAAATGAATTTTAAAAATTACTGATATGAAGGAACATTTTTAAATTTAATCTTAATTAATTTCCTTATTTTTATCTTAATTTAGCCGTTATTAACTTCATTTTAATATTTTTTTATTTCCTGATCCAATCCCACGTTTTATTTAATTACTTTTTACGTGCTCTCTAGAAAACTAATGAATCCAGCCTATTTTCACGTTGTAAGTGAAAGGATAAAAATTCTTAATGGTTGCGACATTCTTTTAAATATACCTAAATTTCCCTTTCCTAAGACTACACGTGTCAAAGTAATCCCTATCAAAATCTCATAGTAAAGCCACAGAAGGGAAAATTTCTGCCTCTTTTGTTCTTCTGCACTTGTGTAACGATGTAGACTGACATAAAATTTTATCCTAATTAATTTCCAAAGTTTTATCTTAATTCTGCGCATATTAACTTCATTCTAAAATATTCTCTTATTTCCTGATTATTCCATTCCACCTTTTCTGTTTAATTAATGCAACAGAAAGCTCTTTAAAAATGCTTTTTTTAGCTGTTCCCACTCTTGGAATGAAGAGATAAAAATTGCTGACCTTAACAAATTCTTTTAAAAGATCCCTATAATTCCCTTACCTACATTCGACATGTGTTGGAAATCCCTACCAAAATCTCACAATATATATATTCACAGGGATTAAATTTAACTAGCTTTTCCTCATTTTTGCTCTGTGTCGTTCTGTATATATGTGCTCGTCGCTTATGCTTGTACATAAATCATGTCTCCTGGGATTAAAAAAAAAAACGAAGTTAAAAATTCAAAGTGTCATTTCTGCCTTCGACTCTGCTTCAAAATTTATGCTTACATTTTAAGAGCGGACAGAATAGTTTTCTGTGCCAAAATTTTCAAATGAATTAAAAGAATTGAAATTAAATCCGCGAGAGAGGCAAACAAAATGAATGACACAACAGTTCCTCCAATACCGATGTTTTCGTCCCGGCCAGCCGGCCATGCTGTTTCCCGTGACGTAGCTTCTTCGCTACCTTTGGATCCGGCCATGACGTTCCACGCCATCCGATGCAATATCCTCTGCCATCCGTACTCCAGGATCCAGTTCTCATTGAATTACCTTGGCTTCCTTCCCTGCATTCCGTAACCTGTGACCTTTCCCGACATTCCTACTCTGCTGCTCAATACCCTTGTGTGTGTGAACTTCATCATTTTTTAAAGAAGTTCCTCAACGGGTGAAAATGAATAAGTGAATTTAAACAAAATATTATTCCTTACGGAATTGCAATATTTATATTTTTTACTTTCGATTTTATTTTGAATTACATATTTCAATTAAATGCAATTGCATTCCCTTTTATATTATTATTTAAAATATTATAAGTTTTTAAATATTTTCAAAACTATTATTTAAATTTTGTGCATTATATTAAAGTGTGTTGCATTTGGGCATGTTTCAATTTTGTCTCCAATCTCGACTCAGCTTCAAAAATTATATTTACACACACACACACACACACACACACAGGCACAGGCGCACACACACACGCACACATACACACACACACACACACACACACACACACACACACACACGCACGCACAGGCACAGGCACACACACACGCACACACACACAGACACAGGCACACACACGCGCACACACACGCACACGCACGCGCACACACAGACGCACACACACACACACACACGCACGCACACACACGCACACACACACGCACACACACACACACATATTTGTTCATATGTTCATAATTATTTGATTGAAAAGAATTAAAAGTACGCTGTATAATTAAAACACTTCCCCTTGAAATTTTTATTTTCAAGAGCGCAAAGATTTAATTGATGCAAAAATATTTATAAACAAATATTTCATTCTCTCATAAACAAATATTAATACTAATCCTTTTCAGTCATTTAAATTTGAAAAATCTATTAATTATTTTTAAATTCCAAAAAAAAAAAAAGAAAAAAAATTGCAGAATACAGATGATTGTTTTGAAATAAATTAAAACTGGAAACTCCATTAAAATAAATTATTGAATTCAATTGCTGGATTTATGCTTGAAGAGATTATTTAAGAAAATCATTTTCTAAAAATAGAATTTTTGATCATTATTCGTAATTCTTATTGTTCCGGAATTAAGATTTCTTTAATTGTATAAGAATGACAAAAAAAATCATTAAAATGGTATTTTTCAGAAAAATATCATATTTTAAATTAATGGGAAATTATTTTTGTGAACGGTAATCCGAAACCTCTTCGCATTATAATGGAATGTCATTATTTTATTTTTAAAATTTTAATTTTAATCATAACAGCTATATTGTAGGAGGGTTTAGTTTAGTTTGGTTTAGTTATATTAACCTCCCGTTTGAAGCAACACTTGGGCAATTTTGGGACGGACCTCATAATTTTGAACCGCGGTCAGATGACGAGGACGACACTGAGCTGGCACCCCTCTCTCCACACCAGCGGGAGGACGTTTGGTCAGGACGGATTTAACGTGCAACAGACCCCTTGCACGACGGTTCTTCGGTGGAATCGGGTCTCGAACTAAAACCCTCCGCTTCCGAAGCCGAGACCTTACCACCAGGCCACCGCGGCCCTGTATTGTAGGAGGGATAATGGTATATAATATTTCAAAATGCGTGTATACATATGTAATAATATACATATGTAATAATAATATATGTAATAATAGTAATAATTTTAATTTTTTAAAAATATACTTAATATTAATTTAAAATAATTATTAGATTTCATTAAAAGTTTATAGAAAAAAAAAGTATGCAGCTAAAAAGCTATTTTTTTTTTTCAATTTAAAAATGTTGTAATAGATTTCTGTGGAATAATCTTCATATAAATATTATACGAAGTACATGTATATATGCATACATGTTTCTCATCATCGCTTAATCAACAGAGCCGAATTCAATCACATTTTTGTTCACTTTTTATCTATACTTATAATAAAGAAGAATGTGTGTGCATGCGTTGGCATTCAACAGGTCAAACCGTTCGATCTACAATTACCAAATTTGGTACATGCATACCATAGAGGTCGGGACTGTGCATCTCGTAGCGATCTTTTTAAATTTTTAATTAGTATTTTAATTAATTAAAAATTAAAAGGAAATTTTGTGCTTTTTCATGACAATTTCCGAAAATATTATCGCACATCAATAATTTTTTACATGAAGTTGCAGTTCAAAAAACTATACTTTTAATGATTTCAATGCTTTAAATTATAAATTATCTGTATCTATATCTATATCTATATCTATATCTATCTTCTTTACTTATAATAAAGCTGAATGTAAGTGTGTGTTTGCACTCTTAGTAGGCCAGACATTTCGTCCTGAGAAATTTCTGTTGAATAATTCTTGAGATATTTCATAAATTATGAAAATTAATCTGTAGTGCACCTAAGTCTTAAATGTCGAACAACTGTTTTTAGTACTCATAATTCAAAAAAGCTTAGTTTCAGATTTTTTAAATATATATTAGTTGAACTTTAATCATTTACACTTTAATTTAAAGTTGAAATTTAAATTTAAATTTAGAGAAATATATAGTACATTAGGGTTTAATACCTTTATAATTGTATGAGTGATTTATATCATTATAAAAATTTGAGGCTTAAAATATTTTGAAAAAGAAGTTATTAAAAGACAAGTGACATAAAATATTTAATTCAAAATTTTTATGAACATTAAGATTGGCAAAAAGTGATTGCTAAAGATGACTAGTAAAAATATGGGAAAGAATACTGCTAACATTTCAAAATATTTAAATACTCAATAAATTAGCAATTAATAAACTTTTGACTTTTTTAATCTTCTACTAATAATTTTTTAACTATCCTGATTTTAAAACGTTTTCTGAAAATGCTTTTTATTGGCCTAAAACAGTGATTTAACAATGCTTAAAATTATTTCAAAGTCATACCCTCAAATAAAGATAACTTTTCTTATATTTCACAATTTGTACATTGCAGATTAATACAAACATTTATTAATATATGAAGAAAATTAGCTATCGGTGGTTTTTGGAATTCGTTTTTTCAGTTAATATTCTAATTTAAATTACTGGCAGACGATAAAAATTCTAATGATAAAGACTATAATATTATATATAGATGCAGTCTTTATTTAAAAAATATTATATGTGAAAAGATGGTAGTTCGAGTAACGCCTATTATATCAACAAGTGTAATCTAAAAATACTAAAGAAAAACATTAGAATTAAAATTAATTTTTGATTAAAAATCTAATTAAATTTTTTTTAAAGTAATGAGTAATTTTTTAGTTCATCCGAATATATTTTATTATGATTTCAATTTTTGAAACGAGTGTGGATATTTTTGTTTAATCTTTATTTTACATTTTGAAATGAATTCTAAAATTGATATTTCATCGGGAAAATATATGAGGCAATACTTGCATCCCAAAAAAAAGTATGGAAATTGTCACTATTATATTGTGGAATATCATAAAAGTATTGTGCATCATTTGACATATTATGAGAGAAGAAAGAGAATAAAAAGATTTATGAGATGCAATTCTTTAACGAAAAAAGAAGTAAAAGAGAATCAAAGATGGTTTTACGCAAAATATATTATAAAATTCCTCTTTTAATAACTGGTAAAGTTAGTTTTACATCACAACTCGCTTTTAATTGAATGCGATAATGATTTATTTTATTTTTACTCTTACTCTCTCGTATACGTAGTATAGAGATGGTATAGAAATCATAAAAAATTCGAACTCGAGATTTTGAGGAATCTATACATTTTAGACCTGTCTGAGTTCCAAAAACACATTTTTGGAAAATGTCCATCTGTCTGTCTGTGACAGAGATAACTCAAAAACGATTTGAGCTACACAGTAGAAATTTGGTAAATGGTCTTTATAAAAATGTACAGAATTCTATCAAATTTCAACAAAATCTACTCAGAAGAAGACTTTCTGTCCATCTGTCTGAATATAAGTTAATTATAAAACTAAGGAATCAAAAATTAATTAAGCTAGAGGAGTGAAATTTAGTAATACGGTCAGTTTTTCCAATAAATTTGCAAATTTCTACCACATTTTAAGAAAAATCTGTTTAGAGGATATTTGTCTGTCCTACTGTTATAATGTAACTCAACACGATAATTACAAAAATAAGAGAGCTAGATACATAAGATTTGGTACACATATTTAACATTTGCAATGCAGATAAATACCTGCCAAATTTTGAGTCAAATCCAACAACGGACAGGTTGGTTATCTGTCGGTTTATACTTTTAGAAAGATGTAATCGCGATAATTAAAAAACGCTATGACTGAAATATATCAAATTTGATATGGAAGTTTGAGATTAAAAGTGCAATTTTGTGTCAAAATTCTATTCCGATCAGTTGAGAAAAACGTTCCTAAAGCACAAATTTTTATCTAATATATAAAAATCTCATGTCACGGTGTTTGTGTTCGTATTCCTCCGAAACGGCTCGACAGATTTTCATGAAATTTTTTTATGTGTATTTGGTAGGTATGAGAATAGGTCGTAAAGTATATTTCATGAGAATAGGTTGTAAAGTATATTTCATAACGCTAGGTAATTAGGTTCCACGTTCCACGTTCACCGTACGCTGAGGAGTTCGACGCTTGCTTGAAATCATCTCCTCTGTGAAGTAATGTTGAAACAGTCCAGCTAAAAATAAACACGCGCGTCCAAATGCTACAAGATCCATCTGCTGACACATTCTCGGACCAATCGTTTTATATAGGCGATGGAAAAGTTGCTGTCTATGAAAATACTGGATGCATAAAATTGCCCACTAATATCTTCACTATCGTTGATTCGCAAAATGCCCTCATTGATGGCACATTTCTCGATGTACGCACACAATACATAAATCATGCGTGGCTGGGAGAAAGAGCCATTTTGGCAGCAAAAAATGTGGACGTCGACAGTTTAAACTTCAAGATGCAGCAGTCGTTGACAGGCGACATGGTATCATTCAAATCGCCTGATGCAGTTTGCGATGCTAACGAAGCTGTAAATTATCCGACAGTTTTTGAACTCACTGGATTTGCCAGGCATGTCACCACGCTTTCTACGACTGAAAGTTGGATTTCCGGTTATTTTACTTCAGAATTTGAGCCCACCATGGTTGGGAAATGGCAGGCGATTTGTCATTAAAAAAATTGATGGGAAACGTTATCGAAACCACCATTTTGAATGGCAGCCGAAAATGTTTTGCTGCCACGAATTCCAATGATTCTCACAGACGTGCCAATTGAATTCAAACGCGTTCAATTTCCTATTAGATTCGCATTCGCAATGACAATCAGTAAGTCGCAAGACCAAACGATATCTGTTTGCAGTTTATAGATGGGCACACCATATTTTTCACACGTGTCATGTTCTCGCGTGGGCAAACCATGGAGCTTATTTGTGTTGGCTAAAGACGGACTGAGAAAAAATATCGTACACTCAATTGCTCTTCGAAATGAATATTGATTTTCTTTATTTAATTTTTATACTTTAGGATAAAAAATATATTACTTTCTTCACTTTGCGTTTAACCTTTAAGAGATCAAACAATGTATATGTTCGTTATGTTAATGAAATACATTGTATTGAGAAAATGAATGGTTGGTGTCTTTTTGTTTTTATCGGCGATCATCATCTACAGCACTCCATTCCTCTTTCTGTCATAGATCCCAACCCCACACACTTACAACTCATTTGTTAACAACCAAAATATTCAATAAAAATAATTTATAAGGCAGAACAAGGTTTGCCGGGTCAGCTAGTTTTACTATGCTATTGACTGCATGCAAGGGATTAATCGCTAAATAACTGGCCAAAGATGACACGGCGGATGTAGTTAACATGCTAAATTCATGCCAAAAGTTAATATTTTATAACTATTGCACGCCAATGCCATATAAGGTGTTCTCTATCAAGACAAGTTTATTAGAGAGTATTCGAGCATGCTTTGAGGAGTCATCTCCCGCTGGTTTATTTTAGTAACTTATTGACAATATTTATTTATTTTAAATATTTCCATGTGATGATAAATAGGATATGCATCAAATATGTAATCCCCGTTCTAGCATCGCATTTAAATATTATATGGATATCATATATATCTATTATATGAATGCTTATGAAAGGCTTATCAGGGAATAAAAGAAAGATTTCTTACTTGCATATAAAGGCATCTTTTTATCTTAATAGTAGATTAAGAAATAAGGAAATATAAACTTCAAGCAAATATAAAGATGAAGATTATTATTTTAAAGGATATGAAAATGAAATGCATCATAATCATTTGGATAAATGACTAATAATATTCCAATACATTATAAATTGAATGTAAATATTCTTTAATTTATTTCAAAACTAGCCACCTTTGGCGACGAGCCGGTTCCGCCAAGATTAAGGTTCTCAAAATTTTGAATAGCTATTTATGCGTCTGTTTCTCTTAATAGCTTCATCTGCAAAATATTTTTAATTTCGATTATCGCATATTATTATAGAAGCCTTACAATATTATGTTTATTGTACTATGTATATCTCTAATTTGCCGTCATCTGTCACAATATTGTCGCGTAGATGAACTGTATTTTAACGAACGTCAAAGATAACATTCGTTAATCTCAACTCGAGACATTATTCAAGGAATTAAACCTTACATTTGCCTATATCCGCAAGACGAAATGACTCGAATCATCCAGATTAAGAAAGATACAGAAATTATAAGAACATTCTAGAACAAACAAGAAATAACAGAAAGTAAATCAACAATTTTCAAGCAACGTGCCTCCAGTCAGATACGAACTTACGAACTGCTTCTTTCAGTTAATAGCATTCTACCAGTGAGCCATTCAGCCCGAGCAAAGCTGGAACAAGTTTTGTAACAATATTATATTTTGAATATGAAATGGGAAAAATTAAAACTTTAATAAATACAAAAATGTTTTACTCAAACCAACATATTTTTTACAGAAAATCGAATCCTTCAGCATTGTAATCTTATTTGAACCATTTCAAACTAAATTCATAACACTGGTATCATTATTGTTAAAACATTGGTCATCATATTATTAAAACATTGATATCATCGAAAAGATTATTTTTTAACTTTAAGATGATGTAAAAATCAGTTATCAGTTTTATCAGTTTAATCAGTTTAAATAATAATTTTGAATGTTATGGCGGAAAAACACCAAAATTTGCGTACTATTTAATTAAATGAAATTTCAAAAAAAAAAAAATGCTACGAGGTACGCGTTCCCTTTCTCCAAAGTATATATGGGCAGGTCATGTTTAGAAGTCCTAAGTCATATTGTTTGCCTCGTAGACAGTAAAACACCCACCCACACCCAAGCCCAGAATAAATTTTTTGTCCCCTTCCTCAATCAAGCCTCTTCTCCAAGAAATATTAACTCTATCGAAATTCTTGAATTCCTATCTCAAACCAAACGCTCCATTTATTTTATTATTGTATTGTGCATAGTTGTATTTTTATTTTGTGCACTATATGTAAACTTTGATATTTTTTAAATAATGAATCTACATATACCCATTCAACGGACAGGCAATCCAAGAGATCCCAAGTTGGAGGATATTCTGTGGCAAAAAGAAAGAAATAATAATATATTGAGTATTATTACGACGATAAGTGAAAAATTACCTACATTTTTGCCAAAAATTTTCTTAGATTGTATGCACTGATTTCTCTCTCCATATTTTATTGCGTATGACTAGATTATGAAAGCCATTTTCTTGCCATCTATTGCAGAGAAATCATTTTTAATTCCCTTAGAAGTTTGCAACAAAGGGGAACAATGAAGAGGTATTCAGTTCTTCTAATCGGAGGAAATTAAAGATTCCGATGTTCATTGTAGTCTGTTGTTTCAACTTTAGAAAAGAGTTCTGCAACAAAAAGGAACTATCTCTTGATCTTGTTGAATATTAACATCTGTAATAAAGGTTGATGATTGTTCTGAAACCTCTCCATGCGTTACACTTGTTCGATAACTGTTAAACTTTCCAATTCACAAAACAATGTTGTAATACACTTCCAATATATTAAAACAACAGTCTGCAGTCAGTTGTGCGAACTTTTTACTGTTTTTTATTAGAGAAATTAGATTATTGCTCATTGTTCCTCTCTTTGCAAGCTTCTAATAGCGCTTCAAATGTTTATCTGCAGCATATGCAGGAAAATGGCCACGTCAGACAGTTTCATGTCAGCAGTTTAAAGAACCAGACATCTGATCACTTCAATGTTCATAATATTTATTGTTGGCATGAGCCAATTCTCACAATATACAAAGATATCAAATATTATCGAACGTTTGTGGAAATCTTCTTACATTGTGCACATTGACTTCTGTTTTCGATTATTTTATGCTTATGATGTTGTGATTATAGTACAAATTCATATGTCACCGAGTACTCTCTCTCATGCCAAATGAGAAAGCCAGTTAAAGAACGGTAGAGGAGAGTTGCATCGAATACCCTCTTACGCGGCAAAATCCACTCATATTCATAAATACTAAGACCACTAATAGCTAACAAAACACATTCATTTAAGACAACACACTAGCTAAGAACAAAATGCCACATGTCAAAATCACCCGAAATTATTCCCTCCAAAGTGCAATATCCTACAGAACCACGTTCTCACGAAGGAAATCAAAACCACTGGACCCAGACGAACGCTACAGATTTCTGACTCTATAATGTTTGTTTATATGCTTATACATGTCATATAGATGTTACAATGTAATTTACCATTTTTTTCGTTTCAATTAGTAATCTTATTTAACTGTAGGTTCAACCCATTTTCACCGTTTGTTTTTAGGTATTCTTGTTCCCTGAATTTAATTATTACTTTTCGAAAGCATTAAATACAGTCGTGTAGGATTTGAGACCGATGGGATTGTCTCTGGAGATCCCTCTATTGTTTGTCGTCTCTTTCTTTCTTTTGACCTTTTTTTTTTCTTTCTTTTTCCCCTTCCATCTTGCCCTTATCCTACTGGTTAGATAACTTAATGCTATAGGCATCGGGGCACATGATGGCGTTATGTTATGTTGTGATAATAATACGGAAGATTTATCTCATTGCCATTTTTCTGCCATCTGCTGCACATAAATCATTTGAAGCTCTATTAGAAGCTTGCATCAATAGGAACAACGAACGGTGATCCAGTTCAAAGTTCAGAAATGCATCATAGAAGTCAAAAGTTCAGAAATGCATCATAGAATATTGTCGCAATATGGGGAAAAAAACAGGAGCTTGCTGGATGTTGTTATCCGTAGTGGAGGCTGATGGTAATCTGCCCATCCGTTACATTTGTTTGATCGCTTTTAGACTTTCCGATTTATAAACACACAGTTCAATGTGGCAATGCCTTTCCATTATTTTACAACCTAGATAGAATTCCTGAACCTTTGATTTGCAGTGTTTTGTTCAGTTTTCAATTTTTAGCACTTAATCTATAATTATGTATTATTGTAGTTTGTACGGATTCTTGTAAACAGTTTTCCTTGAAATTATAATCAGATGACGTCTCTCTTATTAAAATTTGAAAAATTATGTAATAAATTCGTAATAAAGTTCCGAAAAATATTAAAATAAATTTAATTATCATCGGGAGTATACAAATGTACATAAATTGAAAAATACAAGATGTCAAAATATGAGTAAGAGAATCCAGTATTAAACTGCATCATTGAAATGAATATTAAATAATTCAAAATAAATAAAAGAGAGTGAAAATTAATCTCGCTGTCCTTAACGATCAACAGATTTGCCTGGTATATAGGCGGTTTATGGTTCTAATCAAATCTGTTTTGTATAACTTAATTTTCACTTAACAAAGTTTCACATTGTGATTGGTATTAAAAAGTGTTATTATACCCTTATACCTGTTCCATTTACTGTCTAAATGAACCTGCCTAGTGGAGTCGACTGTCATGATGGCTTGAAGAATGTTTTTTAGACAGTGAAATTTATTTTGGAATTGTATGCATATATTTCATTGTAATATAATTTAACTTTTTGATTCTCCATGAAAATTGAACAGATAATAAACGAGCTCTTTCTTTGATTTTCAATAATTGGAGAATATCACGAGTTTCAATATTTAGTGTAATAATTAAAACAGTTTGTATTTATAACATCTTGTATAATTAACAGTTTTGTATTTCACTTATTCATTGCATAACTGAAAACTGCCATGAAAAATTATACCAAAAATATGTTTAAAAATTATCAAAATTCAGGAAAAAAATAGCGCTTTACAATTAAAAAAATTCTAAATTAATATAATCAGTTTTTAGAATTTTTAAACTATTTTAAAATTAGTTTTACAGAATTTTCGGAAATTGTCGCAAAATAAACCCGTGAAAATTTCGCTTAACATTTAATTAATTATAATTCTAATTAAAATTTCAAAAATATTCCGTGGTACATTTGTTCACTCTCCAAAATATATTGTACTAATAGTTCTGGTACAACAATGGTTCAAACAGTTTAATATGTAGAGTTCTAAAATAAAAAACACAAACATAGATTAAATATAGACTACGAAACTTAGATTAAATGCATTAGAATAGATTAGATGCAAAATTGATGAAAGGAAAGGAAATGACAATGAAATGTAAACATAATTTATTGTAATTTAGTTATTAATTATCACTGTGTATACATTTAATAGTTATCCAGATAGTTATTTAAAAGCCTGGAATAATTTAGTATCCAAATTATATATTACCGGCTCATTTCTAAAAATGAAGCCTCGTCCAGCAATTGCATCAATAAGAAAATGAAATATGACGGAAACTTATATTCATCAAATCGAAAAATAAATAAAAATATTCAAGATGAATTCTATATTTTTCTTATACTCAGTTACTGAAATATCCATTCTTGAAGGAATGAAAATAAATCGTTTGAATTTTTCAATTGCGATATATATTTGCTCTTTTATCGCACTTTAAGTTGTAGAGATGTTTAATAGTATCGGTTATTTTTAGCAACATAAATATATCTATATTTGTTTTTAATCATTCGTCTTCGTTGATTATTGAAAATCATTAAATGGCATATTTCAAATTCCTTTGGGCACATTCTGACAAACCGCAACTACTCGATAAGCCTAGTTTTTAAATTGCCTCTATTTATAATTTGATTCAGATTCGGAATTATTTGCAATCAAATTCAGACTTGATTTGATTCAGATTTAGAAACTGAGCAATTCTAATTCGGGGATTTTGCATTAATTCGGGTCTTAATATAATTTTCAAAAATCATAGCGTATGATTTGAAATCAAAAAATTAAAACTGACATTAAAAATATTGAGTTACTACCATTAATTCCACTTTAAAAATATATTCTGAACAATAATTAGACATTTTTTTTAAAAAAAATTTCATCCTGATTTCATAGAATGGGAGTCTAAGAAGCAATTTAGAATCAAGATTCGCAAGCTATATATGAATCATATTTCTGTAGCTTAAACACATTATTATTTATATTGAAAACAAAAAAATATCAACTTCAATCAGTATATATAATTGTAAATATACATCTGTAACACTGGGTGTTCAAAATATCCTCGCCCTTTTGTTTGTCTCATTATCGGCTGTGGAATCCCAACTTCTGTTTTAGCTTCTAGCAATTGAGAGTTTTTTTTATGTGTAAGTTGACTGTATTATTGGTATGAGAAAAATTTCAGTATGAATAAACATTAATTATGGATTAGTAGATTTAATATTTTTTTTATTGTAGATTGTAGCAAAGGTTAATGACTTGAGATCCGCAATTTTTTAAATTTTATAATCAGTATTGTTTTTAAATGTATTTCACATCGAATTTTTTTCCACTAATGGATTACTATGTGCTTCAACTCAAGTTTAATCAAAAGTGTGCTACAAATAATATTTTTTTAAAGCACTCTATTAATGTGCATAAGATATTTCACTACAGCTTTCGTTAATTTCGTTAATTATCCTATATATTGTTAATAAGAAAAGAGCTAAAAGAGTCTTAATTGGTCTTAAGACTCTCTAAAGACCAATTGGAAAAAAGAATTATAATCGAAACTATTTTAAATAATCTGAAACGTTTTATTACGTTTGTAAAGATAAAGTAAATCATATATTTTTCTGAACTGAAACGAGGTATTCATTTAGAGGCAATTTCTGGCTGGCCAGAGGGGTGATATTTCGATAGGTGATCTCGTTTTGATTCAGTTTTGTGATCTCGTGTAACATTCGAAATATTCATACTTTCTAGTTCTATGGAGATGGTCCTTCGAAAGCATTTTCTTCAGCGTGAGTAAAAAAAAGTAACCTGAGAAAATATCAAAAATTTAGAAAACA
>JAPMOR010029689.1:451314-486955 GCA_026543865.1 Argiope aurantia
CAACATTGTTAATCTGAGTTTAGAATTTATAATTATAAACCAGCTGAACGATCATTCAAAACAATACCACATGTTTTCTAATAAATTTCATATCCCCCCCCCCCAGCATGGTATTATAATCTTGGGTAAGGCAGCGAATGGCTTGTTAATATTTACGAATGATATATACGAAATATAGGTTTTTGAAGGAAATTTAAAATTTTTTCTGATTACGCTACATCTGACGATTTTTGGCTAATTCTTTTGGCATTTAATCCCTGGAATGTTCTTAATATACGAATTTCAAAAAATATATTCCTCAAAAAATTCTTGCATTGGACCGATTGCAGTTAAAATTATAAATAGAATTGCAATTATTGTCACAGGATAATCACATAAACATTTTTTTATTCATTTGTCATTGAATTTTTTGAGTTATCGTGTTTACGTACATGCGAAAGTATATAGAAACAGATAATCAAAACTGACACAGATTTGATTGAAAGTCTGATAAGAATTCCATTTTAAATACTAAAATTATATGAAATTTTTATTGATCTATCTCCTTACGTTTTGCAGTGATAAATACAGCAAGAGAAACAATCTTCCACTGAATAGATTTTGTTGAAAATTTAATCGAAATCTGCAAATTTAGTGGGAAATTCCATTCACGAATGACACCGATCTGATTCAAAGTGTTTTTCAGTTATTGTGTTCACAGACAGTGACAGAAAAACATACTTACAAAATTGTGTTTGTCTGACTCGGAGATATCTGAAATGTAGATATTTTTCACAATTTCGGGTTCGGATTTTTTAACGATTGCAATATTTTTTTCATTTTTTACTTTAGTAAAATATATATACCTATGCTGTCCACATTTATAGCTCTTAAAGCCATAAAATTTTGCGAAATGGAAAAACGAATTTTAAAAATTCATGTAGAAAATTTTTAATTATTATTTAGTGTTTTTTTGGATGTTTTTCTCATATATTCGCCTTTAATATCGTCTTAGGGGAAAAGTAAAAAAATTACTGCCCATTTTAAGAAACACACACAATTATCATTCTAAAAAAAATCACATTTTCATTTCCGCTGTTATTTACTAAATTGTATGAAATTTTTAAATAATAAACTTTTTTTAACATTAATAATTAAAACTGAAATTTATGTATCTGTATAATCAAATTCATTATTTCTCTAAATTTTTCAATACTATTACTCATATAATTTTCTCTAACTTAAAAGAAGATCGATTATTATTTTTTAAATGATTTTCAGTTAATTGTTTAACATGATGAGTTGAATGTATATGGGTTCGTTAACTAATAAATATATCTTCGTTAATTGAAAAATTGTTTAACGTAAAGGACTTTTTTACTTTTCCGCTGATTTGGCAATGGCCAAATCAGAAAATCAAGAGCTGCTCAAACGCTTTTCTGTTATTTGAATCTTAATAATATCGTCTGCACTGTAATCTCGAATTTCAATGCACCCAGTTATTTGATTCTTTTCGAGCATCTATAGTGCAACAGATAATACCATTGTCATAAATGAAAATAATTGTATTTAATCAATATTATTATTTTACTTTTTCTTGTAAAAATGGTTTTGATTTTGGTGACATTCATCATGGCATGCTAAGTCGTGTGTGCAAATTATGCGAGGAAATTTTAGATGTAAATTTTAAAGATTTGAATAATTTTTATCTTCACTAATTATTATTTTTTGACTTATTTTTTTGCACATCTCTAGTAATGATAGAAATGAGCGCATGTGTGTTTTGAGGTTTTATAGAATAGACCGAACTAGAATTACAGGATACCAAATGTTGCCCATATACAGGGTGGTTATAATTAAACTTCAACTATAAAGAGCATAATACAATCCAAAAAGGGGAAGGGATTGCAACGAAATTTGGTATATAGAGTAAACACGAGATGGGCTCGTAAAATTTCGAGAAAAAATAATATTTAGCTCTAAAATGTCCACTAGTGGACACCTTTTCTGGAAAAACATTAAATTTAACACAATAAACGACCAAAAAGGAATACAGAAACAATATTAACAATTCAGAACAAGAATTATGAATAATAAAATGTAAAACCGGAAAAAGTTGTCAATTCAAGCAAAAAAAAAAAAAATGTAGAGATTTGTATGTTTGCAAAGAAGAAGAAGCTTTATGCAAAACAGGTTAGGATAAGAAACGCTTGCAGTCGTTGTCATGTTTTCTGTCGATGTTTCCAGCTGTAATGGTGACTATCTTGTTGCGACATTGAATGACTTAAAGTACTCTAAAACGCTTCCTGTGCGAAGCATCACAACTGATCAGTTACGATCTGCTGTTGAACACACTGTCCACCGACCTGAAATTTTGTAAGAGAATGAAGGTGGTCACATGGAGCACCTTTCAGTACATTATCCTGAACACGATTAACAACTGCTCCTCTCGTGTAATTTCACCTAATCTGTTCTTGTTTCTGCAACCTGAACTGTTTTTTTTTTCTTCTCAAACAGCATACTGTTATTTTTTCCTTACCTTTACGGTTCGATATCAAGCTAATCAGAAACTAGTCAATAAATGTTAATATTGTTTCTGTATTCCAGTTTGGTCATTTATTGTGTTAAAATTAATGTTTTTCCGGAAAAGGCGTCCTCTGGTGGACATTTTGGAACTAATTTTTTTTTTCGAAATTCCGTGAACGCATCTCTTGTATAGTCTATATACCAAATTTCGCTGTAATCCGTCCACCCGTTTGAGTTGTATTATGCTGTTTATAAGGGAAATTTAATTATAACCACTCTGTATATCAATGGGAATTTGAAATTTGTATGGTAGTGCGATTTCTTTGAAATTTCAATTAGAAATATAATTATTTAAAAACCGTTCTGAATTCTGGCACGTCTCTGGGATAACTTCCAAGAATATTACTATACAAAATATTACTATACATTATTTCCAAGAACAGAACACATTGTTGAAATCGAAGTTCAAACTGTTCATCAAATATTCATAAAATATTAGACGCGTAACTTTTTTCCTTTATTTAAAGCTAAAGAAGAATAATTCAGTTTAATGCATGTATAGTGACCTTAATGCCTTTTTGTGACAAACAAAAAAAATGAAGTTTTGATATCTCAGAAGTTAAAAGAGAAATGAACTGTGGATTTTAGTTTTTAATTGCGTTATAGTGTTATGGAAAGATTAATTTACACAATGAACAGAGTAAAATAACATATTATGGTTTTAATGTCTGACAATTTGACAGAAAAATGAGCATAAAATTATATCCAAACAATTTAATTTGAATAAAATACAACCGATCTCCCTTGGGAATCAACTGGTTGTTAAAGGAGATTGGCAGAAAAAAAAATCAATTTTTTATTTTAATCATTAACAACCTAAATAAAAGCTAAGTTGAGATCTCTATATGAGCAATACAAATTGTTCGAACTTCATTTCATCAATGAAATAAGCTGTTGCAAAATGCACTTGGAATAACTTTAATAACTGAATGAAAAGGGGGGGGGGGGGTGGACTATGCGGAAAAAATTGGTTTCATTCAATTAATAATTTTAGCGATAATATTGATGAATTTTTGAATTTTATGATAATGTGAAAGTTATTTTTGAAATTATCACTGAAAAACACCAAAAGTTTGATTAAATTTTAATTAATTAACATTTCAAAAAGATTCCTTTTGAGGTGTACACCCATCCAAGCGCGCAGGCACATGCACACAGAACCATGCAGATATATATGCATATATGCATGCACGAGCACGCAATCGCATGCACTAGAACTCTAATATCAACTTGTACTACTAATTTCAATCCGGTTATTTACGGGTTCAATTAGCAAATTGCAATAAAATATTCAGATCACGCAGTGTTTATTAATCTCCTAAAAAAGATGTGAAATAATTGAAAATAGCTTGAAAAAGATACGACAAAAATTAGACAAAAGCAATCATTAAAATCAAAAGTGGTAATTTAAAAATAATGAAAATAATAAAAAATTGAAATCTGCTATTCCAAATTTTAAGTTATCATGTGAGAGCATTATTTTTTTTCAGTCATTATTTGACGTAAGTATTTTAAGTCATTAAAAGGTTTGATGATCATTAAACTGGTTTGAAACAATCACGTGACTATCATACTACGCATGCGTCGATATTTAGAAAAAGGATGTGTTTTTTTTCTTCTTTTTATCTTCAAATCGTTCGAGCTTCAACACTTTTTTAGCCAGCTTCAAAAATTAAAAATTAAAATTTAAAAACAGATTATATTATTGTTATTAAATACATATCTTTCGATACTTATCTCGCTGTTTCGCGTTGATTCCCGTTTTCACCCCCATGCTTCTTCGATTGATAACTTCTTAAGACTCATGTCCTTTATTTCCTGCCCGTGCATTTTGAGGCTTCAAAACCCAAACAAAAACAACATCATGTTCTCACATGATAATAATGAAAGTCAAATTATTTAAATAAAAAAAAACCAGGTAGAACAGCCTGTTGCAAAATATTGTGCTATATTATATTATATTATTCGATATTATATAATACTGCGCATATTGTTTAATATCATACAATATTGTTATTATGTATGTGCTACTAAGGACTCTGAAATAAAATACAAGGAGATACAAATTCATTCAATATAAATTATGAATTTTTTTAACAAAATTATTAGTTATAAGAATAAATTTCTTTATAATAAATAGTAAGGTCACTCTGTGACTCATACCACGATTAAAAAATAGATATTATAGGAAAATTTCGATTTTACGATTTTTTCCCTTAAAATAAAGTTTTTGAAGTTTTGTTTACTGTCTTTTGATTCTCAAAATAGCAATCTCCATCTGGCCCAAGAGCCAATAAATTTTAGAAACTTCTTTTGACATGACAAATTTCGTAGAATTTCGGAAATTACTTTTACGAAATTAGATTTTTCTGTGAAATAAATTTAAAAGGAAAATTAGCTTGTTGATTGTTAGGGTCGATATAAATTACTTCAGAAAATCCATTATTTCGGTATCATCCATTATTATCATGTTGATCTTAGAAACGTAACGAGTATTATTTAAATAATTTCGATAGTTGCTCTTCCCGGTAGTAACAGAAGAAAATTAACTAGAATTTAAATTTAGCTTGAACAACAAAAAAGAATAGTTTTTGAACTTCTAACAAATTTTATAACAAGTTTATATCTTTAAAAGTTTTTTTGATGAATACTTAAAGCAATTTCTTAATCTTTGAAGTATGTATCTATAACTTTTTTTTGACGTAAAGGAGAATTTAAAAGGTATCAGAAAATTTTAATAAATGATATTTTAACCAGAATGAGGACATGATATCCGAACTTCGATGAAAAGTCGGAGATCTGTACTATGGGTGGACGTATGAGATGTTGTGTATTAAGAGTTATTACAAGCCCGAAACATTACCCCTTTTAATTTCTTGATGATTCGGTCATTCGGATTTTCCAGAGATGAGAGAGAACTCTTTATATTATGCTTAGTAAAGCGTTTTTGTTCCTAACAGTGTAAATGTAAAAAATATGGAATTATTTACTCTCAATATATATTTATACCTTCTCAATATGACGAATTTAAAACTTAGCTACATAAAAGAAGAAAGACGAAAGTGCACAATGGATAATCTCACCTATCGAATGGATTCAAATTTCAATAAATATCTAATATTTTGGTATAATGTCCACATATAAAACTTTTCTAAGAAATTTCGTTGTATTTTTGAATAAATGCATTTGCATATCGAGAAAAGACTAAGAGACAGAGAATCGGAGAAATATTGGACAAAGTCTAATTAGTAAGTTTCTGAAATTTATCATATTTAGCTTTTTTTTAAAAAAAATATTGAAGAGCCCAAGTAAATCAGGACACTTTTTTTCTATTTTATGTTTCGAAAAGTTATATTGCATAGTATTGTTTTAAAACTCTGAAGCAGCGTAAATCATAAGACTTTTGTTATATTTTTCAGTAATGTTTAATCATGGCTAACCATGTTTTATTGATTTCACATTTCTCTTAGAAAAAACAACAACACACGATTGATTGAAAATGAAGTTTCTATTTGAATTATAAGCCTCACATATTTTTAAAATTTTCTTTCTTACTATGCAATTAGGCACCGTTGGCGACGATTTGCAATATTTGGAATATTTGCTAATCAGTTAAATATCTCATTATCATGAATGTATAGCTAGTTCATGGTTTATCAAAAATAAATAAATAAATAAAAATAATTAAATATCAAATTGTTATAAATTTAAAAGCAATATTATTTTAATAGTCTTATGCCTATTCTAATATTGTGCACATGAACCTTTCTTATGGAGTCATATCCTATGACATCATAGTATCTCTAAAACGTTACTTAATGGAGATAATAAACTGAATTTCTGTTCCGTTGCTTTCAATAATAGAAACGATTAAGTATTTAATAATGCAATGAGAGTATTTTGAAATTTATTGCTACAATGAAAATTATTGTTGAAAATTATGCAAATGAATATATTTAAAAAAAGAATGAACATTCAAAAAGATTACAGAAATTAAATTGATATATTTTGAAATATGATTTTTTAATTTTAAAACATTATAAACATTATATTTGTATAGTGATTTTTTCAGGAGTTATCTAGGAATAATGATACAATTTTTCTTAAATTGAAATCGAATTTAAAATTTCAAAAAACAAAATTCTCCCCAACATTTCCATTTTTTCCTTACAAAATAGAATTGTGTTGAATTAGGAAACTCAAGGTTAAATAATCTAGTATGTAGAATGCTAAAACAGTTCACATTCAGTTCAGTATTCAAATAAGAAACAGTTCAGTATTCAAATAAAATAAAAAAATTAAATCTGCTATTGCAAATTTCAACTTATCATGTGAGAACATTATTTTTTTTAAGTCACATAGTATAATGTTCTACATGAATAACATTTTGCATTCGTGAACATTTAGAAAAGCGACGGTTTTTTTCCATCTCAAAATCAATCGAATTTTAAAATTTTTAAGACCAGAGTCTTTTCCCCTTAAAAAAACAGTTAAACAATCACGTGATTTGCATGCATCGATATTGAGAAAACGAGGCTTTTTTTTTACCCCACCTCAAAATCGTACTACCTCCAAAACTCGGGGCCAAATTTAATTTTTGCAAAAATCCGGTTTTAAACTGGTTTCGAATGATCATATGACTATTGCTTTGCGCAAACATCAACCTTTAGAAAAGCGATAGTTTTTTTTAATCGCAAAATTGTTCGAGCTTCAAAACTTTTTTTGCCAGATTGAAAAATTAATATATAAAAATAACTTCTTATTTACTTCTCCGTATTTCTTCGGCGATAACTTCTTACGACCCTGCCCTTTAAGGGACAGGTAGAAGAATCGAGTACATGATTCATCTATCTGTCCAATAAAGAGCTATTTGTCCAATATTACCAGCAAAAGTGCAAGATGTATTTTTTTGCTGTTGATAAGTCGCCGAACACGACAAACTTATTTATCATTTTCTAATAATTCTACAAGCGAAAATTTGCAGTCGCAAAAATGGTAAATCGCTAATTTTCTACCCATGTATTTTGAGTCTTTAAAACCCCGAAATCAAAACATTATAAAAATTCTGAAAACAACCTCAAATTAATACATGAACAAAATTAATAAAATAGAATTAAAAAATAGCGAATATTAGCCATGTTTTAGATTGAAATATAAATACGAGTTGCAATGAAACACACTCATTTAACCCTTTCTAGAGCCTTGGGAAGTATGCTTCCCACCAAATTTATCAATCTTTGTATGAAATTATGTAGGTTGGCATACGTTCTGACAAATTTTTTAGTAAGTCAGAAACTTAGATGCTTCAGTTCTTTATTTCAGACAAAATGATGTGTCTTGATTTGTTACTTAATTATTAATTAACCAAATTGATTTATTAATCAAATTAAATTTATCTTATAAGCTAAATGAATCCCTTTTCTTATTCTCATTTCAAGCCTAAAAATATTTTAACATAATATGACTTGGAAAAAAAATGGCCCTTTAAAGGGTTAACAGAGTTCGTGATATTTTTCCTTCCTTCAAGGAAAATATTCCTGGTTGAGAACTATCGCAGAAGTAATCCAATTTCTAAAAGAAGCTAATTTCCATCTTAACATCATGCTTTTTTATTAATTAACGCTGGCCGTTTCGTGAGATCAAATCTTATAACCGTGAAATTCAATTCAGAAACAATCTGGATCGAATTACTCGCAACAAAACGAAACTTAATGTTTTTAGATGAGTTACTGAAAAAGAATCTTAGCATACTCCAACGCATCTTCATAAATGAATTAGATAAAAAGATACAGTTACTATTTTATTCCCATTGCAGCTCCATGTACTTGAGTGTCTTAAATACGCTTTTGCAATTACTGAAAAAATTCTAAATTGATTAATTGTATTAAAAGTTATCGCTGAAGATAAAAATCGGAATACAACCTTTAACATATTAAAGTAAAGGAATTGCTTTCATTTATTGCGATGCTTATTTTAGCTGATGATAACTGGATTATTTTCTTCCTTATATTTCTTCCTTATTACATTCAAGGCATAGATGTTATTGCTACTTTTTCTTAAGTTACATTATCATTATTTTCGTGTATGATGCTTTTTTATTACTTGTAGTTTAATAGAATGCAAATGAGTTCCACATTTATTAAAAAATAAAATCTAATCTTTAAAATGTTTAAATTTTATTTAAATTTCTTTAATTTAATTTTTTAATAATTTAATTAACGTAATATAATTTGAACGGATTGCAAGATTTTATCTAGATTCAATCAAATTAACTTTTGATACGACATTTTTACGTTCTCGAATATAGAATATTTAGTGAGAAAATCTTTTAATTGTCAGAAATTTCGAAGTCAAATTTTTGACGTATCGTCACATTTTACATTTCCCTGAGGCCGAGAAACACATTTTTGGAATTGTGTCTGTCTAAAGGGTTAAAGTTAAAAAGAATTAGAGTTGCAAGAATGAAACATTAATGAAAAATTACACTATGTAACTACGAACAAGAATGAAGAATTTGGTACATATAGTCTTTTAGGAAATTTGCAGAATTCTATCAATTTTTGAACGAAATCCTTCCATCTATCTGTCTGGAGTCTATCTGTCTCGTTAACCGAATATAGGTTAATTCTTTAACTATTAAACGAAAAGAGCAGAGTAAATAAGATTTGGTATATTGATTTAGCATCTAAAATGTATATTTTTATTAAATTTGAGATCAAAACTTGGCAGGAAGTTAACCCTTTTTTTGTCTACTCTTTCTCAAACTTTTTAACGTGATAACTCAAAAATGCCATGACTTAAATATATGAATTTCAATACGAGTTTTTATGACTACAATTTTAGTTCTTTGTCAGATTTTGATTTCAGTTCGTTAGGGAAAACACACACACACAACACATTCAATGTTCTAATTTATTGTTCACTTAATCGCCAAAAAATCACCAAAGATCGCAAAGCTAATAATGTGCTTCTTAAAACTGTTCGCTAATTGCCAGGGAGTAATATTACACTAGTTTCATTATGCTTATTAATGAGTATACGGGATAAATTCGGGGAAGCCACTTTTAATGGTTTCTTAAAATAGATGATTATGATGAAAAATCGATTATTTTTAAAAATATTAAATATTTTTTATTCAGTACTAGCCGCCTTTGGCGACCAGCCGGTTCGCTAATCTTAATGCTCGTTAAAATTTTAATAATTAAATATTATATATAATTCTTACTTTAATAGCTTCTTCATCAAATATTGATAGTCATGTAATTCGTTCATAATATTATAAAGGCCTTCAGTCATAAAGTAATCTGTATCACTCTAATTTTCTGTTAGCTCCCGTAGAATGTAAGCTTTAAATTAAAGTGGAAAGGATTAATCTGCAATTAATATAATAATATTTTTTACTGAAACAAAGCATTTGTTTATAATATGATTGCTGAAAACAGAGTCACTGAATATTTAAACCTTATGGGCACTAAAGTAAATCTTTCTTAATTTATGTAATATATCAAGAATTTGTGAACAACATTTTCTGAGATTCATCGATTAATTAACAATGTTTAATTTTAAATGCATCAAACACTAAAAAAATAAACAGAATCGTTTAAAATAATCGGTCGAAAACAAGTTAAAAAATACTTGAAAAACGATGAACTTACATATACAAAAATAATATAACTAACATAAATACAATTTAATTACAAAAGCATACAACTAACCTAAAAACAATTTAAATCAAATCCGCATCCGTCGAAAATAGTTGTTAACAATCAGAACACAATGGGCATGCGTGAATTTTCAAAGCCAGTTATGGTAACAAAAATGCGTGAATTTTTCTAAGGTAGTTGGAGTAACGCTATGCAGATTAGAAATTTTTAATTTTCTTTATTCTTTTTTATTTTAATTCAAAAAAACTTCAGAATGAATCTAAAAGAGCGATTAATTAACAATGTATAATTTTAAATGAATCAAACATTAAGAAAATAAACAGAATCGTTTAAAATAATTGGTGAAAAAATGTTAAGCCTAACCTCATTAGTGTGAAAAAAATTGAAGCCTTACTCATTTAGAGGTGGGAAAAATGAAGATATTTTGGTGGGAAAATTAGTTTTTAATTAATAATTAAAATTCTAATTTAAAATTTAAAAACAGGGACCGCAGGCGCACATTCCCGACCTCCAAGGTATACATGTACCAAATTTGGTAGCTGTAGGTCGAACGGTCTGGCCTGTAGAGCGCCAACACACACACACACACACACACACACATTTAGCTTTATTATAAACTAGCCGCCTTTGGTGACCAACCGGTTAGCCAATATTACCGCTCGCTACAATTTTCAATTAAATATTTTAAGTAACTGGTCTCTTAATAGATTCTCAAACAAAATATTTTTAATTTTCAAATTTTGATAGTCATACCAAACTTATACTGTTGTTTTGATCGTTTCGTTTATTTTACTATATATATTTTGCTAATTTGTTGTCATTTCCGGTAAAACTTCAACTTTAATTTAAAGTGGAAATGATGAAATTGCAATTAATATAAAGATATTTTTTAATAAAACCAAGCGTTTTATTTTATTTATCATCTTTATTGTTATTTATTTATTATTATTATTATTGAATATGAGTGTTGCAAACAGAATCGCTCGGTATATAAGTCTTATGTGAGCTACAAAATATTTTTCTTAATTTATGTAATATCTCAAACAATAATTCAAAAAAAATTTCTCGGATTCAACATAAAATTCAATTTTTAGTTTTTCTTTCAAAAGGATTGAAATGAAATCAATAATAATATGTAGTTCCGGCCTATAAATATATTTCAAAAATTATGAAGTCTAAATTTAATGCAGTAACGTATCATATTCTAAGAAATATTCTGGACCCACCAGATTTTAAATAAATGAATGAATGTTTCTATTTTTCACGATCAACTAAGAATTATTTATGAAGTTTTGAATGTTAAAAATTTAGAAAAACTCAACATTTTCATAATCATAGGCCAATTAATCTTGAGAAACCTGCGTGCTGATTTTCTTTGAAACGATCGATGGAAAATCTAAAATTATCCTTTGTTTTAATGAATAGTGATATTCAAATTTTCATAAATCAGTCAGTTTAAGTGATTGATTTAGTTGATTGGAAATTAACTCTTTTTATTTAAAATATTAGTGTTTCAAGAACATTTTGTTAATCGGGATTTCCACAGCAGAAGCTTTATGTAAAATCAAAAATTCGTTATTTATTAGAGCATTTATTAAATCAAGTTACATAAAATATAATCATTTTCCATTTAGACCATTTTAGCAGATCTGTGTCTTACTAAAGGTTTACAAATGAGCTGTGCGGCCCTGATTTGAATGGATATCCTGTTCATATTAAACAAAACTTGCCTTAAAATAAAACTGATTTATTGGATTAATAATATAGAGAGTGTAAAAGATCATAAAATAATTTTTCTTGAATTTATTTTTTAGAAAAAAATAATATTTCATATTTGTTTCACCTCCTACAGACACGTGCGGAAAATTATATTTTTGCAGATTTCATTTCCAAAAAGATTTAATTTTTTTTAATTGGAGCTTTAATCAATATGATGGCAACACTTTGAAAAAAGCTAATTTTTCCCCTTGAATGCGAAACGTGCTCGTGCAGCTTAAATTTTATTTTTATTTTGTACGAAAAAAATTGTTGAAAAATATATATTTAAAATATTTATTTAAAAATTTATTAAAAATAGAATTTTAATTTTAAGATTAATACATTAGTATCATTTAAAAGATAAATTTTTAATCTTTAACTTGATGTAAAAATCTTTTTTTGTGCGGTAATATTTTCGGAAGTTTAGCAGAAACACTCCAAAATTTCGCTTAATTTTTAAATAAATAAAATTCTAATTAAAAATTCGAAGAAATAACCCCCAGGTGCACATTCCCGGCCTCCAAGATATACACGTGCCAAATTTGGTAGCTGTAGGTTGAATGGTGTGGCCTGTAGAGCACCAACACACACACACACACACACACACACACACACACACACACACACACACACACACACACACATTGAGCTTTATTATAAGTATAGATATAGATTATTAAATTCTCTTGAGCTTTACTCCTAAAATCGCTTGAATTTTGTTTCTAGGTTAATTGTTTGGGAAATTACTTTGCGTTATGCTAAACGTATTATTTGGGAAGTTATTTGCCAAATGTATGCGTTAATGCTATTTTACAAGTTTAAATGCTATTTTCTCTAATTATAAATTTTGGTTGAATTTTCTTACGAAAACCCTCAAGAATTAAAAAAGTAATGCATATTTTTTGTTGAAATTTAGTATAATAATTTCTCAAAATGTTTTGCAGTTTTCTAAACTAAAGAATAAGCAATCTGTTAAATTAAAAACATTGTATAATTATTTTAATGCTTCAAAATGTCTCCTTCCCCAAATTGCATATTATTTATTTGTCGAATTTCAACATTTAAAAATTGAATTGAAGGAGAGTTTCTTGTTTAATTTATTAAATAGGAAACAAAATTTTACAAATTATTATACAAATTGTTAATTGTTTATTAGAAGGATATTGATTTACCAGTTTTTAGTCCCTAAAAATCCGCATTTTTTTTCTAATTAAAAAAAAACTATCGGCATTTAACTGTTATATTTTGGTTTCAAGGCTTATTTTTTCAATCCGTTTTATGCAAAAATTCAAAAAAAAAATTACAATTTCGCTGCTTTTATTAAAACAATTCACTCTGTTCGTAGATCTTAGTGTAATAACAACTAACAGTATTTAGTGGATCACGAGAATGTATTTAGATTCCATTAAATTTTTTCTTGACTTTTAATACGTCATTTTTATGTTTAAAATGTAAATGGTAACTGTGGTTGATATGCCGAATAAGCTGTATATTGATATATCATTTCTATATTGCGTTCCTCTTGTAATAATTTAAAGCGGTATGCCTCCTGATGTTAATCTCAGGAACTATTCCTTTTTTAATCTTTCCTTCTTATTTTTTTAATTTGTTTTATTTAAGCGCTATAAATATTACAATTTTCCTTAAAAAAAACTAGAATTTTCGACATAATCAATAGAAGAAACAGATAGACTTCCGCCATGCCTTTTGTCTTTTTTTAACTTATTCTTGGAACGTTTATAATAATATATTTAAGGATTCATTAATTAAAGTTGCAATATAATATTTTCTAGAATAGATGACGAAATAAAGGAAAAAAGAAATCTAAACGTTCGTTAGATCGTTCAAAATAACCACTTCCATCGTTTTGAAAAAAGAAAATGGTCTATAATTGTAATATTTGAGCAATTCATGATCTACTTGAAGAATATTACGTCATTAGTGTATTCATAAGATTCTTGATATCCGAATAAAGAGATTATAAGTTACTACAATACGCAACGAAATGAAATCAGTTTATAGGTTTCATATTTATAAATTTCTAAGAAATGATGCGATTATTAGGTCCTTTGTGCGTCATTCAAGTAGATTTACGTCATTCGTCTTGTAACCTGGATTTCTCATAATTCTGATTTTGGATTATATTTCTAATTTGAGGGCAAATATAACTGTTAAATTTTAGCTTATGTTATCCCTTCATTAATTCGGAATTATATTCGACATGAAATGGTAGCTATGCGTTTAAGGCGAATCATAATCTTGCAAAATCTATTTATTTTATAATATTTTCATCTAGCTTTGATAATTCTTATTTTATGAGTACTACAGTGAATATGTCTTAGTGTTCGGTGAAAAATTTTTTTTTCGAACGTTAATGCATTAATGATAAATTTTAGAACTTAATAAAGAAAAAAATGTGTGTATGTTTTTTATTAAATTTTAAATATGAATGTCAAAATAAAGAATGCAAGCCACGAGGTGCATCTAAAAAAAATCTTCAAATAAATTGGCATAACAGCAAATATACACGACGTTGCACTGACCATATATATATATATATAGTACTTCCAAACTTTTGAAAAAATATTTTTATTTTGATATAATATTTTGTAAATTTATATTTTTACTTATTTACTCTATTAAAAATATTTACATCAAAAACAAAGCTGTAAATGCCTAAAATACATATAGAATTACTCCAAGTAAATCTAATTTAAATCATTTATAATAGTACAAATGATATTTAATAAAAATTCCATAATTTTCTATTATGTTTATGCGGGTTTAATTTTATTACAATATTGCTTGAGTTTTTGATTAATTTATTTCCCTATTTTTTTTTTTACTGTTCGAAGTAAAAAAATTCACAGTTAAAATTTATTTATTAATTATTTTTTACTTTTTAGAGAGAGAAGGGATAGCCTGGTTTGTAGGGCTTTTGATTCGCGTCCCTTGAGTTGCGAGTTCGAACTATCCGGGCCGAAGACCCTCCGTGTGTGTGCGTGCAGGGTTCGAACTCACAACACAAGGGACGCGAATCCAACACCCTGGCAAATGTTCGCAGACAAGCATAATTTCTCAAAATGTGTTCTTTGCAATCTGGGAGGTCTCTGAAAAGTTTTTGACAGTTACAATAATTTTCTTTGCATAATTCGTATGAGAGAAAGTAATCAGTGGGAGTGGTCTTCCAAAACTTTCTCGCATTCTCTCTTATAAAGATGTTATCCCTGATAACACCTTGCACGTACAATAGTTATGAAATATTTACCTCTGGAATCCATTAAGCAATTTTACTGATTCAAGTGTGACATCCCTGGCTACTTTTTTGGTTATTAATCCGAAAATAATAACCGAAAATCGAATTTATATTTTGGAGGTGTTATTCCTAACCATATTTAAACAAAGAATTTTACCTAAAACTTCACTTGTAGTCAGAAAATCCCACACCAAATTTGAATATATTTAAACAACTGCATTTGTGTTATCGCGTTTACATGTTAATAAAGGTAAGACCGACAGATGGTAAACGTCTCGTTGGATTTTGCACAAAATTTGGTAAGTTTAATTTAATAATAAAATTTTTATTCATGTAGTTCTCTACGTTTTCTATTTATTGTGTATGATTGCATTCAAACAGCCACTCTCACACTTCCTCTGAAGGGATTTAGCCCAAAACTTGACAGATATCTGCAATTTCTGTATAATAACAGTATACGAAATTTCAACTGTCTAGGTCAAAGCGTGTTTGAGTTATCTTTGTCACGAACGGACATAAGGATATTTTCTAAAAATGTGTTTTTCGAATTCAGGGTGGCATAAAACTTGGAGATTAGTCAAAACCTCGAGTTCGAATTTTTTGAATATTACTATATTTTCTCTACACTGCGTATACGAGAAAGTAAAAAGCAGAATTTTTTGATGACGTGAAATCATTCTTTTAGATAAGTTCATATATTGATGTTTAATTAGGAGCTCTATAATTATTAAAATATTATATTGTCATAGGAACCCAATAACTGTAAGGGATTTCAAAGCTCTACTACATGAGGAAATAACTAAAAAATAGAACACAAAACTCCGTCCTTACAAATATCAAGCATACTAATTTAAGTAAAAGTTATTTAAATGGTTCTTCTTTTGGCTATCTTTCGGCGACTCTAAATTTTATAAATTCATTAAAATCTAGAATATTTTAAAATTACAATAATTTCCATTTGTATACGTAAAAATGGGAAATATACTTGCACACGAGAATATAACCAGTGGAAATGGTTTTTCCAAAACTTTAAATAAATTTTAATCTTTAATAAATATGTCATCTCCCTCCCCCCCTCAACAAAATCTTTATTTTTAATTTAAAAAGATTTGAAAAAACTTTCGCCTTTATTTGCAAAATGTTTTTTTAAATTTTTTTATATATAAGTTTATTATGAACAAACAAAAATTAAACTTCTAATTTTTCTGACAAAATGAATAAATTTATATTTTTCTAGTCTTTGAAACGTTCTGATTTTTATGTGTAAAAAAATAATAAAAAATATATGAAATCAAAATATGGCAGTTAGTGACAAAACAGTTTTAAAAATTTGATAAAAGTGCTTTTTTTTTTCTAAAAGATGTATAAACCAAAAATCCTTTAGTTTATAGGATTATCAAATGATCTGCTCAAAATTTTGCGGGTAAGCAAGAAATATATTGCCTATTTTCTTAACTAAAAATAAGTTGTATTTCTATCCACTCTTTAAAATTTGCGCTTCGACTTGTAAATCCCATGAAATTTTCAATTTTTTTCGCATTGCAAAACATTAAAACAACTATAAAATATATCTAAATGTATATATTTTACTTCTAAGTGCACGACAAAAGATTTTTAAATATTGAAAGAAAGGAATTTTTTCTCTTATTTTTTTGGCTAAAAGGAGATATAAAGGAGATATTTCTAATAGTTTAAGAAATGTATTATCTATTTTCGGAACTAAGTAATTAACTATAAATTTATCAATTTTTTAAATGTTGGGGTCGGCTGATAAATAACATGAGACTTTCCTTTTTTTTTGTCATTGTGAACCATTGAAAATATAGACTATTTTTAAAGAAATGGATTATTTATTCTCCAGTTCAAGAGCCGCAGAACATATTGAGAAATTATATACAAAATTTGAACAAAAAATATTTAGTATATTTTAATTTATGAGGTTTTGGTAAGAAAATTTTAAGAAAGGTAGAATTTGAGAAAATAGCATTTAAAGATTTTAAATAACATTAAAACCTAAGTAAAAGCATATGCAAAAATCAGTATAACTTCCTGAGAAAAAGACTTCGAAACAAAATTGAAGCTTTTTTATAATACCAAATTTGGACCAAAAATATATATTAAATTTGAATTTATGGGGGTTTGGTAAGAGAATTTTAACAAAGGTAGAATTTGAGAAAATAGCATTTAAAGATTTTAAATAACGTTAAAACGTAAGTAAAAGCATATGTAAAAATCAGTATAACTTCCTGAAACAAAAGACTTAGAACAAAATTGACTTTTTTATAATACCAAATTTGGGCAAAAATATATATATTAGATTTCAATTTAAGGTGTTTTTCGTTCGAAAATTCTACCAAAAATAGAATTTGAGAAAATAGCAATAAAACGTAAGTAAATGCATATATAAAAATCAGTGCAACTTCCTAAAAAATGGATTTAGAAACAAAGTTCGAACTCTTTTTTTAGACAATGTTTAAAAATTAAGAATACTAGATAAAAAAAAATGTCGCATTTTAGCAAAAAACGACTTTTTAGCGTATTCACATACCTTAACTGATGCTCAAGTTGCAAAAGCAGTACAAAATCACCATAAAATAATAATTAAATTAAATCATATTTGGAATATAAGAAACCTCAAATCTAAAGTTTTTAGAAAATTCATATATTCAACGGAGCTAGTGGTATTTTCATTCCATTCTCAATAATCGAACTGAGAACTGCAGGAAGGTTAATCCAATTCCGAAGAAGCTTACATCGAAACTTGTTCTTGTTTTTATAACAGTTAATTAATGTAGGCTTCATTCGTGAGATGAAAACTTATAACCGTGAAATTCAATATCGGTAACAATGCAGATCGAATTACTCGCAGCAAAATCAAAACGAGTTGTTTTTAGATGATTCATCAGAAAAAAATCTTGGATACTCCCATTTTATCATCGTAATAAAATTACTTGAAGTTTGTCCTTTTCTATTTTATTCCCAATGCAGTAAGTACATCGTACGCCCCCACAATGCTTTAATCTACGTTTTTGCAGCTGTCCGAAGAGTTCTAAATTGATTAATTGTATTAAAAGTTATCATGGAACATGATAATCAAAATGTAACCATCTGCATGTTAATCCAAAAATAAATGTGGTACATTCTTTGAGATGATAACCAGATTAATTTCAAAATGATGATTAATTTTCCTTTTTTCTATTCAAGGCATGGAAGTTAAAATTATTCCTTTTTTTACATTTTCATGTTACGATCACTTCCACATATAATACTGTTTAATTCTTTCAATTTAATATTAAGTAATTGATTTGCTCATAAATGTAAATAATAAAAGTAAATGTGTGTGTTGATGGTCTAATTGACCTGAAAATCAATACAGAATTACCAAATTCAGCACCAATGTAATTTGAAGGGTGATAATAATTGATTCGAATGGAATATTTTGAAACTCTAATTAAAATTTTATTTCATTAAAAAGTAAGCAGTAATTGGAGGGGGGAGGACTCCGTAACTCCAGGAATATCCACTGCCAATAATTGTTTCTATACAATTTAAATTTTTTTAATTAACTATATCAATTAATCTGATGAGCAGAATGTTTCTGAATTTTCTATATTTTAAAACTTTTTTCCTTCTTTCAAACGAATTACGTTAAAACACAGAATGCAAGTTGAAATATGTTACTCGAACACTAAGCTTTTCATGATACTAGGACGTCTCAGAATTTAATTACATAATGAATGATCACATAATAAACGGAACAATTGAGAGGTTATTGAACTAATTTATCATATTTTTCACAATTTGAAGCTTAAAAATACGTTATTAAAAGAAAAGTGAACAGCGCATAATGCATAAGACACATAATTGAAATTTTTAATAATCAATATTCCCAGTGAAGCAGTAGATCATCGGTTTATTTGTAGGTAATAAGAGTTTTATTTTTAAAATTTTGAATTTTATTTTTATAAATAATTAATAATAAATTAAATATTCAAATTGTTTAAAACATATTTTGTAAAAAATTGTATGTGTTCTTATTTGGCATAATTAAAATTTTTTTTAAATGTATGCAGAAATTTGAAATGCATAAAATTTTTTTCTTGTTCAGTGTTATTTCCGAATGTTATTACTTAAAACAGATTTCACTTACTTTGAAGTAATTACAACTCCAATTCATATTTAAATAAAAATAATTTCGAAATGCACATTCCAACTCTCCAAATTATATTAGTGCCAAATTTGATATCCGGTAGGTCTGTTAATCTGGCCTGTTGGAATACTTAATATTTTTAAAGACTGAATATTTGTTATTTTAGCAATAAACGCTATTTGAAAAAAATTACATTGGCTTTTAAAAAAAAATCAAATAGTTTCCGATGGAGGGAAATAGAATTATTTCATAATTCCACTAAAAATGCAACTGCGAATGTCTCTAATTTTCTATAGTTCTTGATGGGTTTCCTTACAAATTTATTCGGAGAACTCAAGCATAATATCTCGAGCCCAAATTTCAAATGATTTGCTTTGCTTGAATAATAAAATGATCTTTTTTTTATAAGGGTAAATAGCGCAGATGGCAATAATGTTTATATATTGAATATTCCTTATCTTGATAAATCAATTCCTAAATGCATTTTTCTTTCAATTGTTCTAAATAGTATAATTTTGCGGCCCCTGGTGGTAATCTCTAAAACTTTTATTGGCCAGACAATTTTTATCGTTTTATTAAGGTGCTCTAAATTTCATAACTTTCTCAAAAAAAGATATATGACAATTCTGATTCAGCTGGTGAAATTTAGATACAATTAAATATAAAATTAAAATTAAATTAAAATTTTGTTGCTTTTTTAGAGTCCATTTATAATTGTAATTTCTAATTTGATTTTTAAAAATTCTAATCTCTACTTAAAATGAAGATAAATATGTGTGTGTATGTGTGTGTGTATGTGTGTATGTATGTGTGTGTGTGTGTCTGTATGTGTGTGTGTGTCCGTATGTGTGTGTGTGTGTGTATGTATGTGTGTGTGTGTCTGTATGTGTGTGTGTGTCTGTCTGTGTGTGTGTGTGTGTGTATGTGTGTGTGTGTGTGTATGTGTGTGTGTGTGTGTGTGTGTGTGTCTGTATGTGTGTGTATGCGTGGTGTGTGTGTGTATGTGTATGTGAGTGTGTATGTGTATATGTGTGTATGCGTGGTGTGTGTGTGTGTATGTGTATGTGTGTGTGTTGGTACTCTATAAGACAGACCAATTGATTTAGAGCTACCAAATTTGGAACAGAATGCTTTAGAGGGTTGATAAGTGCACTTCGGAGCAGTAATCTGAAATTTTGGTTAGAATTTTGATTAACTAAAATTTAATGTATATTTTGATGTGTCTTTGAGATAACTTTCGAAAATATTCCTAGTAGAAAATGATTTTTACCCCGTTTTGAAATCCAAAAATTAAAGATGCCATTTTAGTTGCTTTAAAAGTTTTTAGCATATATTTAATAAACCTTTAAAAATTTTTTTAATTGTATTTCACAACGATATATTTGTTGTTGTGTATGAAACCCAAGTCGTTTTCCTTTTTTGAAGGCGGATTCTTTTTAACATTATGTTGTTTACAAGATTAATGTAAAAGGGATTACTTATAATTCTAATATTAGCTTATATTTTAATTTAATGGTAAAAATAATTTCAAATATCATTTGTTTGATGACCGAAAAATTATATTCTTATGCTTTCATTATTTCAGAATCATATTCTGTAAATGTTTACTATATATCCAACGAGTACAAAAATATCTATTTAATTTGTGATATATTCCTCTGGGTTTGATATTTTGATATTTATAATTATTATAATGAGTTTTAAAGACATATTAACAAAGTTTTAAAACTCTTCAAACTAGGATTCGTTAACAAGAAGTATTTTCGTAAGAAAAATAAGTTTTCAAGGAAAAAAAACTGTATCAGGAAATATAAATATTATTAAAAATCTGGATGCTAAAAATATTGTTAAAATCTTGAGGCTCTTGTAAAAAAATTCTTTCATTTATTTGAATCTGAATCATATTGTCATGTAGAACTATAGTATAGAACTCAATGACACACACAAGAGGTAGAGCTAAACAAATTTATTAACTCAACTTTGAACTGATAGCACAGTGACTGACAGATCTTCTGCTTTTATACAAGCAGAGAAAGTTCCAGAATACTCTTCTGGAGACAGTAAGAAAAGTAAAGAACACTTGTCTGGTAAAATAAAGAAATGTCCAGTATCTTCTGGAACATGAAATAAAGGAAAACATAAAATTAAGGAATCAAGTATTTACATAAACTATTAATCTAGCGGGATTCGAACCCAGGTCTCTTGATCATGAGACCAGTGCCATGACCATTCGAACATGGAGATTCGGTAGTCTTTCTTCAATGAGGCAATATTTAAAATTAGTCGCCTTTGAAGACCAGCAGGTTCGCATAGGATATTAGAAATATTTAATTTCAGTTAAATAATTTAAATATAAATTTATAATATAGTGGAGTTGCCAGATATTAAAGACGTGTTACTTTAATTGTCTTACATATATTCTGGTCACTGGGTACATGAAACTTTTAAATGGAGACTAGTCCCGTGACACATGATGATAGCAAAAATGTAAATACGTGACTTATCTATTTTATAAATTTCTTGGTATTGTAACCACTTTCTTATAAGTTTTGTAAACAACAAAGATATTAAATAATTTCCTTCTTCTTTAGCTTCCAATAATAGAACAAAATCACGCGAATAAGAATTTGATTAAGGAAAGAAAACGGAATTTTTGAGCAATAACTATGCCTATTGTTGAAAATCAGACAAAATGATATTTAAAAAAAATGACGAAATTCAGTGAAACTTTGCACGAATATTAACTGGATATTATTAAAGAAACAAATATTCAAATTTTGAAACAGTGCAAAATTTATTTTTGTGTAGCAATAATTTCAAAGTTACAGTGGAAAACGCCAAAATTCATCTTTTTTAATTAATTAAAATTAAAAAAACCCCGCTTCTGATGGCACGTTGCCACCCTACAAGGTATACATGTACGAAATTTAGTTGCTGTAAGTCAAACGATTTGATCTATTGAGTGCCAATATACACACACACGCACGCACGCAAACATGCATTATTATAAATATAGATGAATTTAAAGTTTTTAATAATTGTAAGTGCTAATAAATATATTGGTCACTATTATAATATATTGGTATAATATATTTGGCTGTTTTTTCATTCGGAAATACGACAGTATTCAAATTTTATTTAGCTATGCGATTGGTTGTTACATTTTTTGTGTTGTTGTTGTATACATAATTGCTTTTTTTTCTGCATGAAAGCAGTAGATTGAAAAATTATTTTTTTAAAATTCTTTATCAAAGTTTTAATTTTTAATCTTCAATTCATCTGGTATTTCAATTTCTTTAAAGATACTCACAACATGCTAGCATACATACGTAATTTTCAGGATTTCGTTTTCTATTGATATTCATTACGCATTGCATTGTATTCTTTTTGTATTGTTTTCCTGCCTCACGCTTTTACGACTTTTGTTCTGACCTCATTGTTCTTACATTGAATAGTTTTCTTTTTTCGTTTATTAAAAAACCGGTTTAAAAAAAGATTTGATAAATATATTTTTTCACCACCTTCCTGTTTTGTTCATTGTGTAGATGAATTATCGTAATTGCCATATCACACACACACACGCACACGCACGCACGTTCACACACACACACTCATGCCCATACACAGCTATTATTACTCCTTGCTCCTTTAAGAGTAAGGTTTTTATGAATTTGGAATTACTTAATAATTTTGAATTAGAAAAGGCCAATAGTTTGATGCTAAGAAGTAATGAAGAATATAAAGAAGTTGTTCCATCTTTATGTAAAGATTCAGTGGATTCCAATGAAACACTTGTGTCAAAATTCTGGTAAACAAACAATCATAATGAATTAAATTTGATTTTTAATTTTGTATTTAATAATTAAAGACAGTAAACGCATTAGAAGATTAAATATTCTTTGAATTAAACGTCCACATGCATAAATGTAAATTGCATAAAATGACTGATACATACTTAAGATTTGCTCAACATACGAAAATCAATGGCTTTTCTTGCTTTTATAATAAATGTTTAAACTAAAATGTAAAATTTCTTTTCGATTACTATGCAATAATGTTGTTGTTGTCGTGTCTATGCATACAGTGCTAGTGCAAAAGATTAGAGTCCTCCGAAAGCCTTGGTGACAAGATCTGCAAGTTCTGGAGCCCGATCGCTATGGAGGATTTCGATTGGGGGTGCTCCACGTTGAAAGAGGGAACCGATAATAGCCTGGCAGTCAAAAACATGATCTGCAGTTAGTTGCGAATAGGGAAGTACTTGCAGGTGGGATAGGATTTTATATTAGTTCGTGAGATCTTCATGCCCTTGAAATGTCTAGTACGTAGCCTAGCTATTGTAGAGGAAAGGTTTCTTGGGCAGTATATACTATACACTTATACTTGTAATTTAAAACTATCTGTAGTAGTTTCACCAAAACTCTATATTCTCTTATAAAGGTGTTATACAAGAAAACGCATTACATGGTATTGAAGTACAACGTGCAATAATTAATAAATCTGACATTAATATAGGATTTTTAGAATTTATCGCGTGAACCTTGCAAGTTTCAGGTTTAGTGTAGTTTAGTTATATTAACGTCCAGTTTTAAAGCAACACAAGGGCTATACTGGGACGGACCTCGTAATTTTGAACCTCGGTAAGATGGCACCTGAGATGGCACCCCTCTCGCTATACCACACCAGCGGGAAGAAGTTTGGCCCGGACGGTTTAACGTGTACCAAATCCACAGACGGTTCTTCGGTGGAATTAAGTCTTGAACTCGGTTAAGCAACCCTCGGTTTCCGAAGCGAAGGCCTTACCACCAGGTCACCACGGTCGACTGCAAGCTTCAGGAGATAAATCTCTGGCATGCGATTAATAATATCAGAAATTGAATTTGTATTTTAGACACATTTTTCACAATCGGTTGAAAACAAAATTTGATATAGAATTGCACCTGTAGCCATAAAATCACATACTAAATTTGGTATATTTAAAACATTCCGCATTTGAGTTATTGCCTTTACGTAATTATGAAAGTACAGACCCACAGACAGTCAACAGTCAACCCTTTGCTGGTGTTGTTTCAAACGTTGGCAGGTGTCTACACAGTAGATGTTAAATTTGTGTACCGAATTTTATCTATCTAGCTCTCTTCGATTTATTGGCATCCTGTTAAAATATATTTGAACAACCGGATTTCCTAAAAACGGATTTTCAAAAAAAAAAAAAAAAAAAAAAAAAAAATGCAGAATTTTGCCGAAATCTACAAATTTAATGTAAAGACGATATACCGAATTTCATCCATTTAGCTCAAAACAGTCAAAGTTAAACAGGCATTTTTCGAACTCAGGGAGTTTTAAAAAGCTTGGATTCTTTAAAATCTCGAGTTCCAATTTTTTGACGATTGCTATACTTTCGCTAAACTAAGTATATGAGAAAATAAAAACCTAACAGAATTACTTTTAAATGAATTTACACTAGTGGCATTAAATTTGCAACGACGAGTATTGTTTATTAAAAATTTTATTGTAAGTTTTCAACGTTTATGTCAGATACTTAAAACGCATACAAACATGATATTAGAATTTTACTCAAACCTTTTCTAATGTTTGAAGCACAAACAAAGAATTAAGAGATTTCAAAGCTGTTCTTTAAGTATTCGAGAAAAAGTTCAAAAAGTTAAGCATTTATTTGGGTTCTCCTGAATCTATTTTTAGATACGATTTTACCTATTTTCGTGTTTACGGCATTCGGCAGGCTTCCTTCTCCCCAAAAGAAACGATTTAAAAGAATAAAGTGACCTATTTGAGTCGACGGGATATTTTCGAAAATTTAGCGAGATTTCAACTGGATAAAGAAGCATTCACCTCAGGAGTTTCTTTTCCTATTTTTTCGTACACGAAGTAAACAAAGTGAAAGAATATTGTATTTGAAACTAAGTTATTAAAGAATCTCCGTGTTTTCTAATTCTCGCAATATATCGTTGCGATGTGCAGATACAGATAGCACCTTTATTAAAATACTAGCCGCTTTTGGCGACCAGCCGGTTTGCCAATCTTAATGTTCGTTAAAACTTTAATAATTAAATATTTTATGCAATTCCTACTTTAATAGCTTCTTCATCAAAATATTTTAAAACTTCAAATTTTGATAATCATATAATTCACTCATAATATTATAAAGGCCTTTAGCAATAACTTAATATGTATCTCTCTAATTTTCTGTTAGCTCCCGTAGAATTTATGCTTTAAATTAAAGTGGAAAGGATAAATCTGCAATTGATATAATAATATTTTTTACTGAAACAAAGCATTGTTTTCTAATATGATTACTGGAAACAGTCACTGAGTGTTTAAACTTTATGGGGACTAATGAATATCTTTCTTAATTTATATAATATCTCAAGAATTTGTCAACAAAATTTTCTCAGATTCATCATGAGCAGATCGATTAATTAACAATGTTTAGTTTTAAATGCATCAAACACTAAGAAAATAAAACGTATCGTTTAAAATAAACGATCGAAAACAGGTTTAAAAAACTATTTAAAAAACAATGTACTTAAAACTATAAGCATATACAAAAAATATATAACTAACATAAATACAATTTAATTACAAAAGCATGCAACTAACCTAAAAACAATTTAAATCAAGAATCATCCGTTGATAATATTTTCAACAATCAAAACACAATACGCATGCGTGAATTTTCAATGCCAGTTACGGTAACGCAAATGAGTGAATTTTTCTACTCCAGTTGGGGTAACGCTATGCAGATTAGAAACTTTTAATTTCCTTTATTCTGTTTTATTTTAATTCAAAAGTACTTCAAAATGAATCTGAAAGATCGATTAATTAGTAATGTTTAATTTTAAATGCATAAAACATTAAGAAAATAAACAGAATCGTTTGAAATAATCGGCAGAAAAATTTTAAGCCTAGCCTCATTAGTGTGAGAAAAAAAACTGAAGCCTTATTGATTTGGCGGTGGGCAAAATGAGAAGATTTTTTTGGCGGGAAAGTTAATTTTTAATTAATAATTAAAATTGTAATTAAAAACTCAAAAAAGGGACCCCAGGTGCACATTCCCGATCTCCAAGATATACATGTACCAAATTTGGTAGCTATAGGTCAAACGCCCTGGCCTGTAGAGCGTCAACACACACACACATTGAGCTTTATATAAGTATAGATTTGTAGTGAAAACACTTTTTTGTTTACGTAGTTGAAAAATACGTAAGAATAATATTTGTTGTTTGAAAAACTTCTATCTTTTTACATATTTCAATATTGTCACAGAAAAAAAAAACCCAATAAATACCAATGATAAGTAGTCACCCTGGAACTTTCTTGCATAGCTTCTCATAAAGATAGTATACTAAAACTCATCTCACCATAAAAGTTAAGGGCTTTGGACAAGGCCTCGAACGACATGAAGGCTCAAAGTTTTATCTTTTACTCGTGCGTTTTGCAATATAATAAATAAAGCATTTACTTATGCTTTTTAACCACATACCATTTGTCAAAAATTGTAATGAAAGAGCTTTTTACCCAGTGACCTCTAGTGAAATGTTTTAGCAATAAATAGCAATATGGTGTTATAGCAATAAATAGCTATGGTTGATACACAAGTACTAAAAATCGAATATGTATTTTTAATGTCTTTTTTGAACCCATTTAAAACCAGCATTTGATACAGAATTATAATTGTATTTACAAGATCACATATTGTTCAGTGGTTTCATACACCCTATTTCATTCCTTGAAGTCATTTCCTTTTTGAATCATCCAATGTGCATGCATTTGATAGCATAGAACAGCAGATAGTGATCGCTTTAAAGGATGCGTTTAAAATCTTATATCAATCCACTTTTTACATGATAAATTTCAGTACCAAATCTTACACGTTCCTGCTTTGTAGTTATCGTGTTTCCTTGTGCGCTATCTGCTAGACAGAGAAATTTCCTATGACTTATTTTATAAGAATATATAGAAATCTACAGTTTGGTTCTAAATCGATATGCCTAATTTCATCCGTCATTCTGAAAGAATAAATTATCATGATAATAGACAGATATAATTCTAAAAATGGGTTTCTCAAGCTCAGAGGTTTGAAATGTATAGATTCTTCAAAATTAGAGTCCAAATTAATTGACAATTACAATATTTTTTTTCATATATATTTCATTTATGAGAAAGTATAAAAAGAATCAAAATGCAGGACAATTTCTATTATGTGTACAGCTTTTACTTCCAACGTTTTCTAATGGATGGTTGCAGCGGTAAGTACTGGTCGAACTAAGCAGATTAAAAATGCCACACAATAATCTCAGACATCTGGCAGCCTGATGACAGTATCATATTAGTAAATTTGCATTGGAAATTCATTCTCGATAGAAAATGTCACTCTTCTATCCATACTCTCGTTATTAGGATTTTTCGCTTCCATATGAAGAAAACTGCATATGAGGTGAATTGAATATTCTCAAGTAATTAGCTCTTAGATAAAGAAAATTTTTTGAGTAGTTGCAACGCCCCAAGAGCATTAATTTTTGCGTCGGGAACCTGCATGATGGTGGAAGGGGGAAACTAGAAACGTACTAGAAACTTACTAGATGAAAACTCGAACCAAACACAAAAAAGAATTGGCAGAATCATTGGAGTGCTTTTACAAGCCAATTCGAAACGCATGGGAATGATTCTGGAGTTCTGGAGCAAGGGAATCGGGCTCCCTTGCTCCAGAATGTTGAAACAAGATATATTGACGGACCTTACTTTGCTTGTGAACAACTGCTTCAAAAACAGAATAGGAAAGGGTTTCAACATGGTATGGCTGACGACGAAAATGTTTACTATGAAAATCGTAAATTCAGAAAATCATAGTTAATATCAGGCATCCCCTACGTCGAAGGCCAAATTGGACAGTGAGAGTATTACTGAGAGTATACTCTGCGTTTGATACTATCACTTCGGTGTAATATATTACGAGTTAATGAAACTGAGCTAAATTACCACAGGAGATCGGCGTCGAACGCAAATGATTCTTTTGACCCTAGAATTGAAAGAGAAATGGAGGGACGACACAGTTATTCTCCAGTATGACAATGCAAGGAAATATTACTCAAGACATACTTGGAAATGCTAAAATAGAAGCTCTTACCCCATCACTCATACTCTTTAGATACTGCTCTTTCTGACTACCATTTGTTTCGATCGATGGCACACTGCTTTGCTGATCAACATTTGTGTTCTTATGAGGTTCCAAAAACTGTCGGTCCTTGAGATGTTCCAAAACACGAGTCGTCTTTTTGGGATGGCATTCAACAACCGTTAACATGATGTCGTTGTTTCTAATGGCACTTGTCATACACAAGCCCACTGACTTTAGAAGTCAGTGATTTTAAGCCAAGGATGCATCTTTTGTTCTTTCAGAAGCGCCACCTAGGGCCAAGAGTAAAACTAAGCTACACACACATCACAACTCTTTTAACGGGGTGGACTTCATTCATGCATTTCATTCACTCGTCCACAGATCGCAATTTAGACCTGAATCAGAGAACTATCACCCCTGATCCAGTACCTTCAGTGGTACTGCTCCCGACATAGAGGATCTGTCACCACGACAGATTCATACGTGCGCCAACCACCACACACACTGAGAGCTTTTCGCCGGCGGGGTTCGAGCTCGGAACCAAGGGACGCCAATTCCAGCTCCTGCCCAACAAGGCTATACCGACCCCGGGAAGGTGTATTAGCTATCAACGGACAATATTGGAATCATAAATAAGTTATCTTTTTTAATTATAAAGCCTCAGATTTTAGGGAAAAATGATGCAAGCATAGTTGTAAACATTGTAATTTTCCAAATCTCAATTTGCTAATTTTCTTTCACTTATATCTTTCATACAAAGTATTACCTTTATTTTAGGGCATAACTCGTTAGCACAATTTTATTACAGTATAACTTTCATCCATACGTATTGTTAAAGAAAATTTTTCTGATAGTCGTACTGTGAGAAATCTAATAAGATCTGTTACAGATAACGACACTTTATTCCTCTAGGCAGTAGGCAAGTAGCAGGAGAGCAGAAACATGCTTCAGTACATGATGATATACTGAATATCTTTTATTACCGTGGCCCAAATCTTTAAAAGATGGGCATATATTTCCCCTAGGAAAAAGGCTTTTAATAACAGGTTAAAGACAATTCATATTATTTGATTCAATAAATAAATTTCCCAAAAGTTACGCAATTTAGCGTTTTATATATTCTCCAGGTTTTATCAATCATATTTTGTAAAATATTTTTGGCAATGTAAAATTTTTAACAAAAAATAATACATTCTTCTGCAATCAAACTGGTTTGAAAATTGAAATTATGGATTATTTTATTTTTAAGCTCAGAATTTCTCGAGTGTTTTAAGTGACATTATGTTATTATTGCTTTCAAAATATTTTTTTAATATACAATTATTTTTTACCCGAACTTTCTTTATGTTTTATTTTTTTAGTTCTATTCTTTACACTCTTTAGTTCAAAGAACAACCTCTAATTTACAAAAATCGCATTTCATAGGACTATGAATAATTTTTGCATACTACGTATTTAGTAAAAAAATGTATATTTTTTATTGGATATTTTAAAACCTTTCACTTTGTAAGAAAATTCGAAGAACTCAACAATTTGTAAAGATAAAAAACAAATATTTACGTTTCAAAATACAAAGGTTAATTATGTTTAACACTATACAAGAAAAGGCTCATTCTTTAAAGGATAATTATGTAACAAACTACTTGCTATGGTCAAACGGGTAATATTTTCCGGTGGACCGCAATAGGTTTCTTTTCTTTTTTTCATTTGTAATTCGGGTTCATTCGGCAACAAATGTTTTATGTGACGTATGATTTATTTAATTTTATCATTTTTAGGTTATTTTCATGTCTTTCATATATGAGCGGTGTGGTGGGATGTAATTTATTAATTTACATTTGCAAAAACCACAGTAGTGTTTACAAATTAAGACAGTTTGGAGGGTGCTGCCTTACCTTTTCTTTTAGATCGCAATATCATATACTTATATAATGCACGCGACGCGTCTAATTAATCTAATTTATAATTTTAAAGATATTGTCATTTGTTTGTTTTGTTGTTTTTCTCATTAATTTGTGTGTTTTTGTAGTCAGAACTTTAATTAATTAAATTATTTTAACTATCGTCTGAGATCTTGAGAATAATGAATGTTTAATATTCTAATATGTTTTCCGATTTCTGAAGTTGGCATCATTTATTCAACTGTGACTTTTTTTTATGGATCCCAGAGTATTCTCGGGTTTACACTCGACCAGTTATAAGACGGCAAGTAGGCAGCGTATGCGTAGAAAGGCTGAAAAATGCTGTACGATCGATGGCAAGTAATTGTCCCGACGTGACAAATACAAGCCGCTGTATTGCATTTTTTTTTCTTACTGCTCATGCATTTGTAGAATTTGGGTGGTTTCTTTTTCGGCGTGAAAAAATTGATAACTTATTATAGATTAATTCCGACATTTTTTTTTTTTTTTTTGCTTTTTGTTCTTTCAGATGCGAGGTTATGTGTGTGTGTTTTTTTAAAAATTTTATTTACCCTTTTTTTCTGTAGTTTTCCAAATTTAGATATGTTAACCCTTTTTTTTATTTTACCATGTTTCTTTGTGTAAATATTCATCATTTTAAAACGATATGCAATGAAAAAGAAAAATTCAGGGAAGGAAAAACGGCAATTTATAGCTTTGAAAGGGATATTTGAATCTATCTTATGAAATTGTGACAAACATAAATCAGACCCTTTCTGCTCATGCTATGCCTACTGACTATCTTATAATTGGCCGAGTGTAAACCCGGCATAAGAGTATATTATATTTTTTCTCACACTTTAATTTTTTTCCTATTTATAATTCGGCGACGAGTTTATATTTCCAAAATGGCAACGATTTCAAACCAGATTCAACTAATTTTCAAATAAAAAAATCTTTCAAATTCTTTATTATTAGTTAAAAAAATCTTTTCTTTAGTTTCATTTTTATCGTTCTTTATCGCAAATTTATTTCAATAAATTAGAATAATTAGAATGTTTATATTAAATTTATAGATTGATTTTTTTAAAAATTTATGAATTCTCATAAAAATTATTTGATTTAAAATTAAATGTCGTTTTTTTTAAATGGATTTATTTGCGCTCCTGATATTTTTCTTTTCATGTTTATAGTCTAATGGTATTTTGTATGATTCTGTGTCTTGAGTAAGTTGATTGATATTCTACTAGAGAAATCTTCTTTTTCAGGTTTTATCAAAAGAAGATTTCAAAACCTTCTAAATGAAATGACGCAACGAATGCCGTAATATTTTTTTCTTACAAACGATATGACATATTCTTATATATAATTTTAAAAATATTGTTTTCAATAGTTTTCTTTTTATTAACTTTCATTATTTTGCAATGTGAACTGTAAATTTAAATCATCTTAAATATCGTCTGCGCTTTAAGAAAAATAAATATCGAATATTTTAATTGTTTTTTTTTATTTCTGAAGATGACAATATTTATTCAGATATTTTTTCAATTAATGTTTGTATTCTAATAAAGTTCCTATTCTGAAATTTTTTTGCGATTCAGCGTCTTGAGCAAGTTGATTGATATTTTAATAGAGTAATGCTCCTTTTTCAGGTTTCTGCATTTTCCAAGTTTTAGAATTCAAAGTCTAAATGAAATGATGCAACTAATGCTTGAATGTGACAGGTATTATTTAATTAGAATATAGAAATATTAATTTCGTTTTCAGTATTGTTTTCTATAAAATGATATAAAATTCTTTCAAACAGTTAAAAGTGACAAATTGTTTGGGTTCTCATTATTGCCTTGATTTCTAAGAAATAAGAACCTAATCATTGTTATTCATTGTTTGTGAAGTACTTTAAATTCACTTTAAGTATTTACTACTTTTAATTATTGTTCACTGTTATTTTTGAATTATCTACAACCATCATGAGAAACAAATAACAAAATAATTAATTTTATTTGCATTTCAAAGCACTGAATTCCAAATTTATTTTTCCATTTATAAGTGACTATAATTAAAGATATATAGATAAGATTTTCTCATAGTTGAAAAAAGAAATTATAAAGCTTTGGAAATAATTATAACTTGTAACAAGTGTTATACCTAAGTAAAAACTGGCAAGTCACAAACAGTTTCCTGCTTATTAAGATCTTACAATTATCTGGGGGTACGGCAGTGCCCGCGCCAAATCCAGCAAAAACAAGCAGCACGGCCGTACCATCCTTTTCTAGAAGCAGTTCAGGCCATTTTCGACCCTCTATGATTTCGTTGTCGATTAAACTAGAAGCATGAATTTTCAGTAACCAAGCAGTCATTATATAAACACGGTATATTTCAAATTTCATTAAATTTGAACCAGCAGTTTAAGAATTATAACTGGTCAAAGTTTGAGAATTTTGTCACTGACTGACTGACTGACCGATCAACAAAACTCTAGGGCACTTCTAGCAGACATAGAAGCTTCAAATTTAGAATACAATTGGTGTTTAGTGTGTAAAGCAAGGAAAAACTAAAATATGCGTGTAATAATGGACGAATCGATAAATTTCTCAAAGTTTCGAGCATTAACCATTTTGTCGGCAAATTCGTCGCCAAGTCGCCAAATGGTCGCCACGTTTATCACCAAGCTCTGGGATCACTGGCTTGGTATCCGACAACAGCCAATACAGATTACAGTAAAACGGTCTTTCTTATGATGACACTATTCGTGATGGGAAGCAAAATTACAGGTTTGTAACAATATGTAATTTGAAATAATTCAATTTGAAGCTGTGGAAGCTGCAAACGCAATGGGTGACTTTCAGAGAATAAATCTGGTAGAAGAAGAGCAAACTGATCTTCAAAGTATGATCGCAAAACTTAATGCCGATCAAAAAAGTGTCTTCGATATGATCACAAATAAAATGGATTCAACTCATAATAACGCTGACATTTTACGCTGTTTTGTGAGTGGAACTGGTGGCAATGGAAAGAGCTTTTTAATAAAAACTACGAAAGTTTGGGTTAAGACGTATTTAAACAAAAAAAGTGGCAGTTAGTGCTCCAACAGCAATAGCTGCATTCAATGTGAATGAATTGACTATACATTGACGATTGCAGCTGCTTGTAGAACACAAGCAAACACAGAAGTGTAAGCCACTTTCTGATGAAGGGCTCCAAGTTCTGAGATCAGATTTGAAAGAAGTAGTGTTGTTTATCATATCTAGAAGTGTCGATGATATCCAGTGTTACTTTAACATATATTCATTTACGCTTATCTAAAATATTCGACACAAGCGACGATCAGAATGGGTGGTTTGGAAAAAAAACTTCTTGTAGTTTTCGGAGATCTCTTACAGCTTCCGCCAGTAAGAGAAAAGTCACCTTTTGAAAAACTATCAACTGCTGAAACTAACAAGTTTTTAGGTTCCCTCAGTATACCGAATATGTGAATTGAACTGTTCATATACGGTGAACTTACAATTAAAATGCAACAGCTCAATGATTCTGACTTTGTTGAAATTCTAAATAGAATAAGATTAGGTGTGACTACACAAAAAGTCCGCGACTTACTCTCGACTAGATTAATAACTCTCAAATCCAATTCAAATGAAAACAGATTAATTGGAATAATTGAACACCTCTCGAAACTTCCTGATGATACCGTTTGCTTATTACGTACAAAAACATGTGTCAACAATTAAATACTGCAATGCTTAAATTTCTTCCACATCCCGAAATAAAACTTACAGCTGTAGATAGCCCCTGATACCTAACAAAAAGAGCTCGTGAATGCATGAAAAAATATGAAGACGATGCTTCTATGACTGCAGGCCTGGAAGAGAACATAATTATAAAAACAAGAGCAAAAGCCATGTTAAGGGGAAATATTGACGCGAGTCTTGGTATAGTAAATGGTTATATCGGTATAGTGCAAAGTGTAAAGGTTGATCCGGAAAATACAAAAATAATTAAGAAAACTTACATTACATTTAATAAAGAACATGCTTACGAGTTTAATCCGGTCAAAACTATATTTGAAATTATTAATAGAGCTTATGTTCATCGCGAACAGTTTCCCATATGTATAGCCTATGCTATAATTATACACAAAAGTCAGGACCTAAGTCTAAATAATGCACTGATGGATATCGGTTCTGCAGTATTCACATCCGGTCAAGCGTACGTGACACTTTCGAGAGTTACAAGTCTGGACCACTTACATCTAATAAATGTTGACTTTGGAAGTATTAAAGCGCAGGAATCCTCAATTTGTGAATACAACAGACTAAGAAGCATTTACCGTCTAGGCTTGTCAAAAATTGAAACATCAAAGCTTACGAGAAAAACCCATAGAGACAGGGAGTGGGCTTTGAGAAAAACTGTAGCTGAAGCTGAAGAATTAGTACCGGAAAAAAAAAAGAAGAAGACTGCATACAAAAATAAGAAAAGGGCTATCTACAAAAAGAAATGAGATGCCATCAAAAACATAACTTGTAAAAAAAACCAAGTCTCGCAACTCAGTTCTTCTATCGTAAAAAGTTGTGAGATCTATGTAATACCAAGTCGGTCAATTTATTCAATTCTTACTTAAGGGTCCTTCTGTTTTAAGTTATTACGTAATTAGCTAACCTAACAACATCTTATAGTGACCATATCAATATTAAAAATATTTTATGGTTTAAATAAATAGATTGAAATCGCCATCGCATGAAAATACAATGTATATTTACATTAAATTAGATTACATTAACATATTATATTAAATTAGACTGTTTAGTGCGATTGCCAAGTCAATCTATTTATTTAAACCATAAAAGATTTTTAACATTGATATGGTCACTATAAGATGTTGTTAGGTTAGCTAATTACGTAATAACTTAAAACAGAAGGACCCTTAAGTAGGAACTGAATAAATTGACCGACTTGGTATTACATGGACCTCACAACTTTTTACGATAGATGAACTGAGTTGCGAGACTTGGTTTTTTTACAAGTTATGTTTTTGATGGCATTGTTTCGTCATGATAATGCAGGAAAGGATTACTCATCTATATTGAAATGCATATTTCTATCAAATGCAGATCAGTAACTTAGATGGTATGCGTATTACTGAAAAGAAGTGTATACACACACACACACACACACACACACACACACACACACACACACACACACACACACACA
>JAPMOR010029689.1:486965-508409 GCA_026543865.1 Argiope aurantia
ACACACACACACACACACACACACACACACACACACACACACACACAATGACTATAAGTGTCATTGAAAATCGTTGCATGAAATTATTTTTGGAGCGCAATTTTGGAAGATCGAATTCGTTAGTAAGCTGCCATATCAAACAACAATTCAAATGAGTTTATGTAAATGGATTAGATATTTTTCGGGATGCATAGAGTGAAGTTGATGATAGAATACATGTCCATAGATAACTATGTAAATTAAACTAAATTTCCTTGTATTACTTTGCATAAATTTTGTAAGTAATACAAGGAAATCTGATTAAGAGATAGTAACCGCTTGTATTCTAAAGAATTTAAGAAAATATGTTGAAGTGCCTGTATTTTATCGTATATTGGGCATAGTCATATTACTGACTCTCTGAACCGCCCGAAGGCACACGAATAATAAATACTGAATGACCGGACCGCCGCAATAGTAACAATGGCCGGAACGGTGGTTGAGTCCTAAGAGCCATCACCGGCTGCGGTACAACCCTTTTCTAAGGAAGTACCTCTCGTCATCGATGGGAGGAGCCAGACCCCCATCTTTTCGTGTACCCTCCAGAGTAGCGAGACCCAACCACCACCCTGTAAACATCTCATCCTCATTTAGAGGTGCGCCCTGGGGGGATATATATTGGGCATAGAACGATCGAATATGCTCTAGCTTTTACAAATTCAAAACTAAACTCACTATTGAATTTAAAATGAAAGACAAAGACGGCTGTTTTGCAGTTTATTGAACAATAAAACGAAATACATTTCAATCACAAAATGACAAGGAAGGATCACTGGATTGGATTATCAATATAAAGAAATAGTGCTCAACACATTCGTCGGCTCATCTGATCCGGCGTTTGACTATTAGCATCCGGAGTAGAACATTTGATTGTCTTATGAAATCAGAAAAAAAAAGTTAGGACTTAAAACTTTGATTGGAGCATACCGACCACTTTTTAATGTCCTACATTTTTTTAAATTAATTTCATAATGATGTAAGTGTAACATTTAAAATTCACAGAATGTTAATGTAGGTAGCACAATTTACGAAAGCATTGACATATTTTTACAAATATATAAGAGTAAAATGAAATCAAATTAGTCATTCTTTTATTTGATTTCCTCAAGTTCAAGAGAAAAAAAATATTTTACATTTCTTAACTAATAATTCAATTTTGGGCATTATTTAATATTGTTAAATCATGCTTCCTTTTGACTATGTAATTAGGTAAATTGGATTTACATAGTACAATGAGTTACAAAGAATTCAATGTATTTCAGCATAATTATTATGTATAATAATGGTAAAAGTTGAGTAACTTTTCTTAGAACTTGCAAAATTTATCATTATGAACTATCCGGTTTTCTGTATTAACTTCAGGAAACTATTTAAACTTTAAAAAAATAGGAGATATGATTTTTTAACAATTGCTGCATTCAGTTCGCGATTAAAAAATTTAGGTGATACAGATTTTCTGCAATCATTTCGAATGATATTACATGTGACCAATTTTTTCTATTGATCTTATCTCTTTTTGGAGTAAATGTGAGAATACTTCTTATCCCTTCTTATTATATTACCCTGAATTTTTTAAAAATAAATAACTTCAAAAAAGGAAATATAATGATGCTTTTGACGGTATTCATACGAACATTTATTTGTAGCCTTAGATCAAAATTTTAATTGTCAATAGATGTCATTTTTTTTATTTAAAACATCTATTGACAATTCATCTATGACTGTCATCTATTGACAATTCATCTATGACTATTAAAACATCTATGACTGTCAGAGCCATGCTTTGCCTAAGGTAGCGGTTTGAGAATGCTCAAAGGTACTGCACTCCAATTAGGAGAATAGCAGTCAGATGAGCAATCGCAATTTACACTGCAGCAATGGATATTTCTGTTACTCATGTTTTATCGTTCAGTCAAAGATGGTGTGATATAACATAAATAGAATCAGATTAATTATACAGAAAGTGTGTTTGCTTCATAGCTTTGCTATTGAAGTAATTCATCGGACTAATGTACCCTGTTCAGAAGTACAGCTGTCAGATTAGTAATCAAAATTTTCACTGTAGCAATGTACAGCTTTGTCGCTCATGTTCTTTCTAACCAAAAGGGATACAACGTAAGTAGCGTAAGCATAATGCAGTGGATAGTGTGTTACCTCGTCTAATAGTCTGTTCCTGAATTTAAGAATACATTTTATACATTTACAAAATAACAGTTATCTTATCCAATGTATAAGTTCTGGTAATTGCAAAATTATCTGATAATTGTGATCCATGCATGCTATAACAATATATTCTAGTCCCTTGAAAAAAAATGGTTATGTATCATTTTCATTATTTTTGTGTCATTTGCAGTTTTTTCCTTACTACATTCTGTATTTTGATTACGCAATACTTTATTTATTAATTTGTTTTTGACAAAAACACGTTTTAAATTCAAAAATTGTGCTTTTCATGAAAACTAATCAGGCTGTATCTTAAATAAATCCTTTTATTTCTGACTTCACTTCTCGTTTTTTTAAAATGCTTATCAGGGATTCCTGGGGATATATCCAAAGAAATTTCTCCGAATCTTGCATATCTGAAAAATTACTTTGCACATTAAACAGCTAAAAACCGATAAAACCCTCTAAATTTTCAAACTTGTATTTATCGATCCTTGTGTGAAAAAACATATAATATTAAAAATAAGAAATTCATAAACAGCACCCAAATATAGATGATCAATTTTTATGAAGCAGAAGGCGCCACTTAATGTAACAGCATATAAAATTAGAATATGTTGCAACATTGAATGAATGATGTCGATATTTATATGTCTATATGTTGATATTTATTTTAGAATGATGAGATATTGAATTTTAAAAATTTAATTCCACATCTGCATAACTTTTAGCTTTCATTATTGAAATAAAACAAGATATTTGTAAAATGTTAATGGCCGAAGCGAATGAAGTTTGGAGAAATGTCTCGAAGCAAATCTACAATGGATTTATACACCCACAAACTACAACGAGCTCCATTACTTTATTAATTTCCTCTTCTTCTACCAGTAAATAGTTTTAAAAGGGACGAATTATCATTGAGGTTAATTCATTTTCATATTAAAAGCTTCAGGTAACTTGTGTTCAGTTAATTCTTTAAGTACCTTTCATAACAGCAAGCATAACTATTTTATTATTTGAAATATTTTTTTGCCTATATGTTTACATTCTTGTTTTCATATTAAAGATTTAATTAAATTTTATGCCTATATTTATTATCATTTAAAATTCCTTGATTTTATTTAATATTATTTTAATTACATTGAAATGATTTAGTGTTAGGAATTAATAGGATTTAATTATTAAAGCACCGCATTGTAAACTACACTATCATTTTTTCAATTTACTAAACATTTAATTATTTCATGATATAGTTTTTTTCTCTTTTTTTTGAGTTATATTATTATTTTCTCTCTTTATAATTTATATATTACTGAATATTTACACCAATATATCGAGCACAACTTCAGGCTTAAAAGTATGAAGTAAATTTGAAAATTTCACATTTTAGCTGTCGTAAGTTAAATAGCTAAAAATTGTTAATTAGATGTTCATAAAATAGGTTAAACCGACAATCATGCTTCGGTTTTGTATTTTATCAACAGAAAATAAAGGCGATTTGGCTTAGTGGAAATTTTGATATCTCGTTTTACTCTCTAGACTTTACTATTGTTTATATATATTATTATAATCCTAACATCCATTAATTTATATGGGGTTAAGTTAGCAATTATTTAAAATTTCAAATACCGATACATATATTAATTTTAATTATTTAGATATTTAAATTAAAAATTATATTAAAAATTACTAGACAAATTAATATTACGTATTTGTTTCTAATAAATTTAAAGCTTATAAATAATGATTTTTATATTTCAAATGTTAAAAAATAACGCAAAAACGTAAACACAGTTTTAAATATTAGATAATTCACATATAATATTGCAGTTATATTTCCCATTTGGCTATGACATAAATCCATTCCATTCTTCAATCCCAGTCATTGTATCTGTGATTCCGAAATCATCTTTAACCTTTACGATCTCTATTAACTGTAGAGGTCAAGAATTAGTCCTCTATATTCTTAATTATAATTTGTGTTCTTAAGGAGAACTAACAGCTAATGGAAGACCACTCAAGGCTAAGTGTTAGTCTTTAAATCGAATTATATTAATCTAAAACTTAATATCACATTCCATTAAGCGGCGGCTTCTCTGAACTTAATGATAATTTGTGTTCTTGAGGAGATCTAACAGCAAGTGGAAGACCACTCAAGGCTAAGTGTTAGTCTTTAAATCGAATTATATTAATCTAAAACTTAATATCATATTCCATTAAGCGGCGGCTTCTATGAACCAATAAAAATTGTTAAATTACCCAGAAAACAGAGCATTAAATTAAATAACATACCTATTTCAGATTGATTTTATCAGAGATTGATTATGACAATTAATGAGTCTTTATTTTCAAGCTAAACTATTACGAACAAGTATTTTAAAGCATCGTACATAAAAGATCAATTTACATAGTTACAGAATATTCTAAAAAAAGAAATAATCCTTAAAGCGACGTCACAAAAATTTATTTTTGCACCAGTTACCAAAATTAATGAACTTCAATCAAGTAACTTAAAAAATAGGATTCCTCAAACTCTTTCGCTTTAAAATCGAGCATTCAAGTGACGTCGCAGCCAGTTCTGTATTCTAAACATTCTACTTTCTACTACAATTATTGTCATTACAAAATTCTTTTATATCAGGATCCTGGATCATCATGCCCATCGAGAGCCAATCAGATGGTTAGTCTGTGACGTCATCTCTTGAACCGGCTGGCAGCAGAGTCTTGTGGCTTGAAGTGTGACCTTTCCAATCACAGAACGTATCGGATGAGTTGCAGACGCCACAAGAACAGGTGGCTGCATCATAATATTCGTAAATCCGTAATTCGTCATCCGTGTCAGGGGGATCGCAGTGGCGTAGGCGGACTTTTCGCAAGATTTTCTGATCGTGCATGCAGACGGGATGAACGGAGATCTTGTAGGGAAACCTCCAATCTGGAATCTAAAAACATAAAAAAAATTCATGAATGTTGTTCATAATTGTGGCAATATGTTTTATAATCCACTGTAGTTTAATAATCGGACTATTGTACATTATATTGAAACGCTGTTCCGAGATAGCCTGGTTGGTAGAGCGTTGGATTCGCGTCCCTTGGATTGCGAGTTCGAACCTGCCGCCGAAGATTCTCCGTGTGTGTAGTGGCTGGCGCACGTATAAATCTGTAGGATCACCAAGTCCACCATGTCGAGCGTAATACCACTGAGGGGTGATTGTTCCCTGATTCAGGTCTAAATTACGATATGTGGATGTGTGAATGAAATGCATGAATGAAGTTCGCCCCGTAGAAAGGATTCTGACATGTGTGTAGCTAAGCCGTACTCTTGGCCCTAGATGACGCTACTGAAAAAACAAGAGACACACCCTTGGTTTAAAATCACTGACTTATAAAGTCAGTGCTTTATCTATGACAAGTGCCCTTAGAAACAACAATATATTGAAACACTAATGAATAAACGGACTGCCAATGTAACGGACTTACTTCATTGACTTTGTAGATTTTATATCCACATGTGGTAGAAGAAGAACAAAGTTTAAGGCTCCTATCACATTTGAAAATATTAACAGTTCGTTGTTCTCTGGTTGCATATTCTGTATTCTTAGCGTGACCATTTTGTGGAAACTATCGATCTGATTTTCAGGATCCAAATCTGACAACTGATTCGACAAATTCTTCCTTGAAGACAAATTGAGAAAAGAGCAATATTGATTTATTGGATAAACCTTAAATTGTAGAGGCTATTTACCACGCTTTAGCCACCCAATCTTAAAATTCCATTAAAATTATAATGTTTGTAACTAAACTGGTCAGATTATATCAAAATTCTATTAACGATTGAACTTCTTCATCTTTCTCATTATTTTAAGTACATTTTCAGCTATGGAACAATATGATTACCATCAATCATTACTGCAATTTTTTAAAGAAAATCCCCAAAACAGATAATACTTCCCTTTAAAAGCAAGATTAAGTGATCAATCCCATGAGGAAGGCTGAAAACTGAATATTCGGGAACTGCCATCAATTCCAAAAATGGTTTACACCAGAATGCAGGGACTTAAAACTCAAGTAGCAACTGCATACCCTAGAGAGTAATTTTCACCTTTTTCATCTTACATTTGTGTAATGGTGATTTAATTCTAAATAGCTAGTTTTTAGAATTAAAAAGAATATATAGGAAAAGCAGAAATTGATATACAAACATTTATATGTTCAAGGCTATTACACACAATATAATCAGTACTACTTGAAAATAAAGGAAAACATTGCACTTTTTTACTATTAAAAACATCTGATGTGTGAAGCTTTCATATCATTACAAGCATTTAATATGCAATCAAATGCTTTCTACAAATATTGAAGATTTGCAGCGTTACTGCAGCAATGATGTGTCTTTCAAGTTCTATGATTATTTTCGTTAATGGGGACTTATAAACAAGCAACTTATAAACGAACAACGCCAGAAAAAGAAATAATTTTAGATAGGATCTGGGGACCTTGGCGGCCATGGGAAGAAGGCTAAATCAGTGTTATCTGCATGTCCAATCCAGGGTTCTGGAAGTTTCTTATTTAATTAGACTGCAAAATTTAAATCTCAATGTAATAAGTTCCATCTTATTGAAATATAAAAATCCTGACGTATTTGTGGAAATAACCATATTTGCATCGTTGAATTGCCATCTGTTGAAGTAGGTAGGATACCAAATTTGGGAAGTTTTTCTTTATCTTCTTGCATCAGAATTTATATTATGTATAATCGTTTTGAAAATAGGAAATTTTGAAATTCGGTTAATCTATTATGCTAACCCAATATATGATATTGTCAAAAACTTGCGTTCTTGTGAAGCCATGACATTTTAACAAAAAGCATGCGACAATGGTTTAAGTACTTATAATGTTATGTTAAGAGCACCATAATAGGAAAACTTATAGATTAGATCGTGGTCTGTTTATGATAGGTGAAATTTATATTCAGCAATTTTAAAATGATCAAATATTTAGGTCAGGATTTTTAAAAATCAACATTGATGTCATTTTAACTAAGTATCTATGTCAGAAGGGATTACAAATATATTTCTACAAGACTCAATGATTTTCCAGTGATTGGCATTCAGCTTAGTTTGAAGACATCTACTATTCCCGAGTTTTTTCAGTAATTGACATTCGGTGTAATTTAAAGACGTTTACCAATCCTGAGTATTTTTCTGTGATTGGTATTCAGTCTAATTTGAAGACATTTGTCTCTCCCAAGTATTTTCGGTGATTGCTATTTAGTCTTATTTGAATATATTTATATTTCCCAAGTTTTTCGGTGATTGGTATTCAGTCTATTTGAAGACATTTGTCTCTCTCAAGTATTTTCGGTGATTGGTATTCAGTCTAATTTGAAGACATTTATCTTTCCCAAGTTTTTCGGTGATTGGCATTCAATCTAATTTGAAGACATTTTTCTTTCCCAAGTTTTCTAGGGAATTGGTATTCAATCTAATTTGAAGACATTTATCTTTCCCAAGTTTTTTCGGTAATTGGCATTCAGTTTAATTTGAAGACATTATCTTTTCCGATGGTTAGGACTCAATATAGTAATACGCAAAAATTTAAAAGAATTATTCTCACCTCAAAAGAATCGCACCTCCCCCAGCAAGAAGTGGTCCGGATGACGTCCCAGCACCGCCTCCCGAAATCGTCGGAACGGGTCGCCCTCAGCGTGTACTCTCTTCGCAAACACTGAAGGACATTCTTGAAGGTGAAGTACGGTTCGCTGCTATCTACGCTAGCCTCCACGAGCACGATGAACACCACGGCACACAGAAGACGCTCCGGATACCGTATGAGCATCTGCAGGAAGAAAAAGAAATAATCCGTCGCTGTAATTAAGTTTTATTAGCAAAAATAAAGACTCATAAGCATGTAATCCCCAGAAACCCGACAATCAATCACATCGAGTTTAAATTATGATTTCTTAGGGCATTTTAAATAGTAAATCAGAAGGGGCGGTTTCTTCGAATCTTTCCTTCATATTCTCTCATATCCCTCTCCCCAACCCCTAAATAAAATTGTGACCTTGGGTAAGATCATAAATGCCATGAATGCTAAAATTATTATTTTCAAACTCCTTCACAAATGTTGTGCACGGTTAATACAAAAGTATCGGAAAATTGATTCTGTATTTTGGATCGGATTATATATTTGGATCAAAATGTGAAATACAAATGCAATTGCAATAAAAAAAATCACATACTAAATTCCATGCACTTAAATCATGCGTTTTTGAATTAACGCGTTAATATCATCGTTATTGAATTATGCGTTTAAAGTACAGGTTCGGGCAGAGATTATTCTCCAAATTTATTGGAAACTGTCTAAGCTACCTTTAATTATATAAGCTTTAGATATTAAATTTGTGCACAAAATTTCATCTATCGAGCTCTATTTTTTTATAATTATTTGTTAACATTTATTCGGATAGATTAAGGGACAAATTTCCTCTGAAAGAAACTCGTTGAAATTCTAATAATAATCTCTACGTGTTTGCTCTAAAGTGCATAAATCAAATTTCATCTATCAAATTCAAAGTGTTTCCGATTTATCGTAATCAAAAGAGAACAAATAAAATTCCAAAAATATGTTTTTTTGGATTCATGGTGATCCGAAGCACGGAGAATCATCAAATTTTCGAATTCAACATTTTTAATGATCAAAATATTTTCTCTTTACATGCTTCGTATACCATAAAGCTAAAAGTTATTTCATAAATTAAAAAGTGAACAGAAAAGAATTCCTTTCCTTTCATCTCATTTAGAATTCAGTTGAAGTAGCAATTGAACAATGCTTACAGACTCTTTGCAGAAATGAAAAACAAAGATATGAAAAAACATGTCTTTTCTCAAAGGTGTTTTGGATGAACTCCTAATTTCTAAAGAAATATTGCAACTTATTTCTCAATTTTTCAACCGGCCTGCGGTGGCCTGGTGGTAAGGTATCGGCCTCGGAACTGCAGTGTTTCAGATTCGTGATTCGATTCCACAGAAAAGCCGTCGCATAAGCAGATTTGGTGCATGTTAAACAGTCCGGGCCAAACGTCCTCCCGCTGGTGTGGTGTGGAGAGGGGGTGCGAGCTCAGATGTCGCCCTCGTCATCTGACTGCGGTTCAAAATTACGAGGTCCGTCCCAAAATAGTCCTAGTGTTGCTTTAAAACGGGACATTAATATAACTAAACTCAAATTTTGAACCTCTAAATTCTTTCCTTCCTTAAAATAAGTGTATTTTATCCATGACTTGAAAGAGAATATTGAACATGAAATTCAACGAATTAATTTTCGAAGACTGAGGAGTAAGTCGTCAAACGTGGCAAACCGCATTTGTGCATTCATCCGTGAAAAAGGATCACGTTCGATCGTCTCGCATGGCAATGTATTCTCTTCTTTTAGTTTTTCTCTTTTTTTCTATTTAGTTCGTGCTTTATTTGAATCTTGTATTTATTCTGTTGATTTTAAAATTGTGTGGATGTAAATGTGGATTAAAATTATGTGAATGAAATTTTTCTAAAAAGATGTAATTAAAAACGCAATGAAATGTTGACTATATTTTTCTATTGATATATTGATGAAAATGAATTTACCATTAATTTTAATAGATGGGTACTCACTGGTACATACGAATATTCGTATGATTAAATAAATTATTCCTTTTGCTTGCTTTTATCTGTATTATTACGAATATGTAATATTGCTTCCCTGCGCAGTAAATCTGTTTTGTAAGGAAGATGGCTTTATACATGTAGTAATACCTGTTGCATGCGGGTAAAGTCAATGATTAACAGGCTTGGCAATTATTTTACTACAGCTTGTCGAATTCGGTAACTTTGGCGACAAAAAAATGGAGAATTCCGAAATATTTGAGAATTTTTCAGAATTCCAATTCCAGCGTTTATTTTAAACATTTTCTATGTTGTTTCAAGAATTATAAAAAGCCGAGATGCACGGACGAGAGTCAGTCAGTAATACTAGAATTGAATTCTTTCTTGTTGATCTTCAAGGAGTTATCTTTGAGCATTTTGCGATATTGAGGCTGCTTATTATCGATGTTTTTTGTTTGTGAGCTGTTTTTCGGGTACTCATTGGGTATGATTTGTTATCTGTTTCGTTTTCTATCTATTTCTGTTTTCGTATAGAATAAAGCATTGTTAAAAGTTATTGAGCTCGTTGGACTTTTCACTATAAACCCACTGGACGAATTCTTCAGTAAAAATATTTTACTAAGAAACATCTGCGACATCGTAATACCTTGATAAAATCCATAACTAAACTGGTTCGATGTATTTAACGTTTATTACATGGATAATAATTGACTTTATATGAAAAAAAAACTTTTGTAAATTATAAATTTTCAAAAAGAAAATGTATAATAATTGACTTCATAAAATAATGTCTGTAAATTGTAAATGTTGTAAATTTTCAAATCACGATAGATTTTTTTGAGAAAACTGATCATTTATTGTACCAAAAAGAGGAAATACTGATTATCTAAAGAATTGGGCAATGCAACAACAACGGATAAGTAATATTCATTTATAATCAGATAATGATCTAAATTTCAAAACTTTTTTGGGAAGAATTTTTATTTATTGCAGTTTATTTATATACTTGCATTTGCGAAATGGTAAACAATAGATTTCTATATTTACAAGTTCTTTGATCTACTATGCGTTTGAAGAAAAATCTTTATTTTTTCTGTTAAGACACCAAATTTCTTAACAAGAGTTTCATAATTTAACAAATAATTCTCAAAATGAACTGTTAACATTTTATTGCGAGCAAAAAAGTATTATTCCAAGCACAATTTATTCATTAACATTGATTTTTTTTGTTTCAAATCCTGTTGTCACGAGCATAAAAATATACATAGATATATATGTAAATAACCAACTCCAGTTTCAAGAAACTAAACTGATTGGATGACTACACGATTCTTCTGTCATCCCAGAATTCCTTTTGCTTCTAACTGTTTTATGGCAGACGATTTTTCTATCATCAAATAATTCTCCAGGAGTTGATATCCATTCTTCTTTTTCTTTATTGTTTAGCTAGTTTACTTATTTGTTCTGGTATTAATTTAACTTTTCCAGGTGAAATCTAACAATTTCTACATGAAAGTATAATGGTTGGATACTCTATTTTAAAACCATTTTCACCATTTCAAAATAACTCGGAATCGATAAATTTACAAAACGTTGCAGCTATTTTGGAGAAAATCTTTATTTCCTGATATAAAAATTCTCACATGCAAATTAAAACTCCTTTTCTTTCTATACTTTATGTTCCATCACTGAGACAACTTACATATAAAATTTGGTAAAGTTTTGAATGAAATAATAAATAATACTACTCAACAAAGATGCATATTAGTCAACTTAATTTTGCATTCTTTATTCTTATTAATCACTTTATTCTTACCCTTGAATTTCATATGCATTTAGTGACCTTATCATTTTTCTTGCTTTCCTAATGCATATTGATCTAGTTATTTTTGCATTCCTTATATTTATTAGTCTAGAAGAATTAATTCTTTGTAAGAAGTTAAATTATTAGATCTCAATACAAATCAACGAGTCAAATTATATATAAAATTTTGCGAAACTTTTAATAAAATAATAAATAATACTTACTGCCCGATAACTTAAGACATATGCCTATTAATCGTCTTATTTTTATCCTTGCCTCCCTTATCCGTATTAGTCGAATTATAATTAACATTGCATTTTTTATGCATATTAGTCATCTTATCCTTATTCTTGCATTCCTTATGCATATCAATTACCTTATCCTTATACTTGCATTACTTATGTATATCAATTAACTTATCATTTTTATTGCATTCTTTATACATATTAGTCACCTTATCCTTGCATTCCTTATATTTATTAGTAGCGAAGTATTAATTCGTTGCAAGAAGTTAAATTATTAGATCTCAATACGAATCAACGAGTCAAATTATATATAATATTTGGCGAAGCTTTGAATAAAATAATAAATAATATTTACTCTCCGATAACATAAGAACGACGCCCATTAGTCGTCGTATTTTTTCCTTGAATCCTTATCCATATTAGTTTCCTTATACTGCAATTCCCTATGAAAATTAGTCACCTTATCCTTATTCTTGCATTCTTTATGTAGTTTAGTAGCCGTATCTTTGAATTCCTTATATTTATTAGTTTAGAAGAATTAATTTGATCCAAAAACTTAAATTCTTAGATCCCAACACTAATCAACGAATATTTATGGTTTACATCAGTGAAAATTTTATTTCACTCACTTATTCTTTAAAAGTTGAGATGCTATATTTGTCATAATCATTATTATCGAAATTTTCCTACATTTATTGATTTAAAAACTAGAAAGATAGAATTATGCTATAAACAAATCTATATCTATACTTATAAATAAAGCTCAATGTATGTGTGTGGGTGTGTGTGTTGGCGCTCTACAGGCCAGGTCATTTGACCTACAGCTACCAAATTTGGTACATGTATACCTTAGAGGAATACATTTGAATTTTAATTATTAATTAAAAACTAACTTTCCCGCCAAAAAAAAACTTTCATTTTCCCCACCGCCAAATGAGTAAGGCTTCAGTTTTTTTTCCAACAGTAATGAGGCTAGGGTTAACATTTTTCGGCCGATTATTTCAAACGATTCTGTTTATTTTCTTAATGTTTTATGCATTTAAAATTAAACATTGTTAATTAATCATTATTTCAGATTCTTTCTGAAGTACTTTTGAATTAAAATAACACAGAATAAAGGAAATTAAAAATGTCTAATCTGCATAGCGTTACCCCAACTGGCGTAGAAAAATTCACGCATTTGCGTTACCATAATTGACGATGAAAATTCACTCATGCGCATTGTGTTTTGATTGTTGAAAATATTATCAACGGATGATTCTTGATTTAAATTGGTTTTAGGTTAGTTGCATGCTTTTGTAATTAAATTGTATTTATGTTAGTTATATATTTTTTGTATATGCTTATAGTTTTAAGTACATCGTTTTTTAAGTAGTTTTCTAAACCTGTTTTCGATCGTTTATTTTAAACAAATTCATTTTATTTTTTTAGTGTTTGATGCATTTAAAATTAAATATTGTTAATTAATCGATCTGTTCATGATGAATTCGAGAAAATTTTGTTGAGAAATTCTTGAGATATTACATAAATTAAGAAAGATATTCTTTAGTTCCCATAAAGTTTAAATGCTCAGTGACTGTTATCAATAATCATATTATAAAAAAATGCTTTGTTTCAGCAAAAAATATTATTATATTAATTGCAGATTAAATCTTTACACTTTAATTTAAAGCATAAATTCTACGGGAGATAACAGAAAATTAGAGATATACATATTGCGTTATGATTGAAGGCTTTTATAATATTATGAGTGAATTATATGACTATCAAAATTTGAAGTTTTAAAATATTTTGATGAAGTATTTATTAAAGTAGGAATTGCGTAAAATATTTAATTATTTAAATTTAAATGAACATTAAGATTGGCGAACCAGCTTGTCGCCAAAGGCGGCTAGTAAACAATAAAACACAATTAAGAAATTATAATATATTTCTAGAACTAAACTTCTACCAACTTCCTTCTATTCTGTTTAGGATTCTGTTCTGAAGATTTCCCCTCTCATCTAATCTAAGTCAATAAAAATGAATCTGAAGATTCATTTTCCTTTGCATATTAATGAAAATAATTGGATTTAATGCCGTTACAAAGATTTACTCTCACTTAGAAAATGTTGAAAATAGTAAGGTGCATTTTTTGGTCGCGAGTTTTCGGAAATGCTAATCCCACTCTTAAACCTTCATTTATTAGAGAATTTGTAATTTTGTTTCTCGTGTTACTTGATAGTATTTGAAGCATTTCTGCGTCGTTAAACATGCTTAAGTTATGTTTTGTCTCTTTATGTTTCAATGCAGTTGTTAATTATTCGATTTTGTCAGAGATACTTCATATTAACGTTACTAAAAACAGTTATTTTTATGCTTTGCTAAAAAATTCGTTTTCATTCAAATTTGAATTTAAATTTATGACACATTTTTATTTCACTTTGATGTCAAAAAATTATCCGTAAAAAATACTGTATCAATGATTTGCACCATTAAATACAATTGCAATATATTTTTTCATAAATAAAAGGAATAATGACATTTAAATAAATAAAGATATAAAATGAAAAATTATTTTATCTTATCACTGAATGAGGAAAATAAAAACCGGAGCAAACGATTATACGTGTCAAGAGATTAATATCCTGCACTTTTTAATTTAATGGTATGAGTGCATTATTTATTCATGACTTCATTTCATTAAACTATTAACTCTTAAGCATTCAATTTTTTCAAGCACTATATTGCTAAAAATATGACAAAAATTGGTTTCAAAATTTCTGATAAGTTTTTTTAAGTAACTCTTTTATTCTTTAAAATAAATTATGAGAAGATTAAAAATGAATTGAAAAAAAAAGATACCAATAATTTTATTAAAGTTTTGAGTAATAATTAAATAGATTTTACCAAAAAGGGCAGAAGCAAAAACTGAAAATCAAACTTTGATTGAATCATGTTCTCTATTCTAACGATATAATTAAGTAAGAAAAATAATGAATATTATAAATTACAGAAATCTAATTATTTCATATAATTTCTCCTGTTTATAAACTAAAATAAATATTCACATAATTTTGGCAGCTACAAAAAAATGCCTGTAAGTTGAAGTATCAAACATATTTTTGAAAATTCATGAAAAATAAAATATTGAAGCCACCACATTGTTTAATTTCACTAATAAAAATAATCGAAGCATTAAGAAGTAAAGAAGCAGCAAATTCATGAAAACACAAACAAAACTTACTCACAGAATAAAACCTGCAAAACATGCTATGATTACGAAAACATTTTAACTTCTTCTCTATTTTTCAAGAAAATATAATCAAATTGAATTCAAAATTGAAGGTTAGATGATGTTCGGTCCAATTCAAATCCAAGTAGGAAAAATTCAAATCCAGAGAGTATTTGTGTTTTGTAACTCATTATTTGATTATAAAACTTAAAATTGGAACGTTGTGGCTTAGCTACCAAGAAGGAAATCATTTACTGGAACATATTTTCTTGTATACCAATGGCCTATGCTGGCCATTACAGCCTTCAGAAATCAATAAAGCCAAATATTATTTATTTGAAGATACTAAATAAGAATTCGACAGTAAAATAATGCAATTTCTTTCTCCTTTTTAACACTCTATTTAAATATAATCATATATATTCATTTTACACCATTATTTATAAATTTATAATTCATGTGGGATTTTAATTATTTGCTTTATTTTCTTTCTATTACTGCTCGTCATTTCTAATATCAATGGAGGAAGTCAGATTTTTATAGTTGGAACAGCAACCCACACATTTCAATATCAAATTGAATATGAGAAACATTCAATTATCATGGTAAAATCCGTAATTATGTTATTACAGAAATATTCGAAAAATGGAGTACACATGAAAAATCCAAAAGACTCAATAACAAATAATGATGTTTCATTCTACAGGAAATTACAAGTAATAAAACATAACCTAAGCAGATTCAAGAACAGTGCTTATTGCAAACAGCAGTACACCAGCAGCAAATCGTTAGCAAACAATAGTAATAGTGGAAAGTGCTCGGAGAAACTCATATGAGAGAGACTTCGTTTAACTACTCACTTTTCTCGACTCATCTGTTACTCTTACTACTGACTCGATTTCGTTTCGTCTCTGCATTTTATAACTCCCATGACAGGACATCAAATGATTTGGAGCAATTCCCGGAAATTGAGTCTTTACAGTGTTTGCGCCAAAATTTCAGAATATTCGACATTCTCCATGTATTTGTTATAATTATTTTGGAACAATTCTTTTATCGTAATGAAATGAACACAAGTGATTAAAGGATATTCCAAACTTTAGTCCAAAACATCGAAGTATGGCAATATTTCATATTCATTTTCATTTAATTTTTAGAATTTACTCTTAATTGCTTAGGAGAGTAAATGGTCAAACAAAAATACACCGGGTGATTATAAAAATACTATCCTGATATAGGTGACCATAACTGTCATAACATTCACAAAAATGGAATAAAATTTTGGTTTAAAGTATTTTGAGGTATGTTCTCAAGAACAGTATGAAAAACAATAGTTACGGCTGCAATGACAAAATTTCAAAATTTTCAAATGGCAACACCAACTTTTTTTATTGGAATGTGTTTATGATCTTCCACAATGTGATTCATTTTTGGCCTATTTTGTACCCTCTTCAAACATTTCATTCCACGTCAATACTTTTATTTTAGATAAACAATTATGTTTACTTGCTTTTCATTTTATTTCAAATATTTTAATCAGAAGAATTGCTTTCCGTAAACAAATTTAATTACATACTCTTACTCAATTATATTCACAGTTCAGAAATTTGGCAATTTTTTTTTCAATTTTTGTTACAAGAATTCCTTTTTTCACAAACAAATTTTATCGCATATTTTTCAAACAATTACATGTGCAGTTCAGAAATTGACAGATTCAAAAGTCCTATCTCTTTAAATCAAGCTTATTTCCAGATAATAAAATGGAACAAAATTTTAGCTGATGCTCTAGATGCTTATAGAAGTCGAATAAATATTTGATAAAAAATATTTTTAAGATCATATATATTATAGATGTATTTTAAATGAAGCATTCCGCATAATTTTTACCACAGTAGTAAATTGCGACCATTTCACTGCATTATGTATTTACTGCTCAAAATTCTGTATAAATTTTTTTCCAAAAGAAAATAACAATTGTTATCGAGTGCTTATTCTCGAATAGATTTCCGTATAACTATCCTTAGAAAATAGACGAAGTCGTAATACGGCAAATAAAATTCTAGAAAGTTACGGCGATCCAAGGGTTGGAACGCTGTAATCAAATTGTAAACATCGTGTTTACGAGTCCCGGCAACCATTAATGATAGTTATTTCAGCTTCTTGGCGAATATTACACTTCAACGGAATGATTACACAAGTGGTAGGTGAAACAATTAGGAAGCCTCTGGTCGCTTTTCATGCAACATGCTTTTGTATAGAAAGGAAATGTCAAGTTCATTATCACTGCACTGCCCCCTTTCAAATAATATTTTACATGTAATTGGAAATGGGTAACATCTTATAAATATTTTGCATCAAAATTATGAATACTTTGTTTGTACTTTATCAGAGAAAACTCAAAAAAAATTGTTTACATTAAATATCTAACTGAAGATGTGTTAATACTAAAAATAAAAACGCCACACTGGTGACAGAATATATTTAATATCTGTCTGCCTGTAAGCTTCTTCATGTGAATGTGATTACTTAAAACTGCAGCAATGCAGATAGGTGACATTTGTTAAGGGATTTTATTACTAGAATAGTAAATTATTTCGGATGAAGAAATGGGATGTCTTTTGTTGTCGAATAACTTACAAAAATTCTAGTGTTAAATCTTGTATTAGGGGCATTTTGTCAAGTCTTTTGTATTTAGCTCTCTCCTAATGTAAAAAGTTATAACTCATTTAATGTATTGGGTTGTTCGGAAAGTAATTTCGTTTTTCCCTGACAGAGGATTTAATTGTATTTTTTTGCACCCAACTTCACATTTAAGCCGTATAATTTTTATATGCTTTGAGAGCGCATATAGCAAGGCTTGTGTGTGAAAAATTTCAATTAATTCTAAGCAGTAGTTTTTGGTTGGTGCCTTTTTAAATATGGAGAGCGATAAGCAGCATTTTCGACATATCTTACTGTTTTACTACAGAAAGGGTAAAAATGCTGTTTAAGCCAGAAAGAAATTAACCGATATGTATGGAGAAGGTGTGTTGACAGTACGCCAGTGCCAGAACTGGTTCGCTAAATTTTTTAGACGGTAAAACCTTCAACTCAAATGAGGAGGTCAAAAACCACCTCGATCAGCTTTTTGGCAGCAAAGACCAGAAAGATTTTATGAGCGTAGAATTACGCTACTACCAGAAAGATGGCAAAAGGTGTTGGACCAGAACGGCCAATATATAATTTAATAAAGTATTTGTTTACTATACGAAAACTGTCTTTTATTTTAACACACACACACACACACACACAAAGCGAAATTACTTTCCGAACAACCCAATATTTTATGCATTTTTAATGTTTCACAACTTAATATGTATTTTTTTTTTCTATTCTTTTTTCTGTACCAATATGCATTTTATCTAGAGGGTTCTTTATTGTTTGCAAGGATCCAATGTCATCAAGTGTAGTTTGTTTCTTCATGCTAGGTAGGGTTGATCTTCGGTGGCCCTATCAAGTTTCCCGCATGGCCTCTGGCTAGATCTGGCTTCTATTAGGGTCATTTTGTCAAATCTTTTGCATTTTGTATTTATCGTCTCTCCTAATTTAAAAAGCTATCACTCATTTAATGTATTTTATGCATTTTTAATGTTTCACAACTTAGTATGTAATGTAGAATAATTTTTTCTATTCATTTCCTGAATCAACATGCATTTTCTATAGAGGGTTCTTTATTGTTTGTCCAATATCATCAAATGCAGTTTGTTTCTTCATGCTAGGTGAGATTGTTCTTCGCCGGCCACGTCAAGTTTCCCGCTGGCCCCTGGCTAGATCGGGATATCGCACACTATGATACTATGTCCTATCGATACTGCTATGTTCAGTGATGGTGGGGTGGTCGGCTGTACACAACAAGTATAATACCACGAATTTCGGATCAAATTTCTCAGCGAGTTAACAGGATAAAAAAAATAGAACAAGCTAGATAAGGGTATTGTTGTAAGGAAAAGAGAAAAAAAAATTATTTAGAATACCATTTACATTGGGTAAAAAGATTGTGATGATAAAAAAAAATTTTTCTTGAAACATTTCGCTACTAAATTTTTCAATGAATTGTTTTACTACATGCGTACAAAATAGCTTTTAAATCTGCGAAAAATTCGTAATTATTTAAACATATATTTTAGTTTAAAATTCTTAAATATCTAGACGGATGATATAAAATATAGGCTAATTAAAAATGTTCGGAAGAAATCAACAAAAATTAGAACAAAATATGATAATCTGTTTTATTAACAGAAATGTAACGTATTTTAAAATAATTTATTTGATTGAAGAAACTTGGATGATAAAAAATATTAAATTTAAACGGAGTCTGTAGAATATAGATAAAACTATAGAATGCTGTCAAATTTTTACTAAGAAATGGTAAAAATAATTTTCAAAAGAATAATTAGTGCATTCTGTATTAACTTATTTTTCACATAATAAGCATTGTTCTGATCTGACCCATAACGACCCGTTTACCTTAAAGGGTGTGACTTTGAAGGTCGCCGGGGAGATAACCATTATTTATTTATTGAAAGGCTTACAATCCTTGCCAGAATATGAGCAGTAAATAAAGGCATACATTATAGTTCATTTGACTAAAATAAAATATTTAAATTAAATAGTAAAAAAACCAATTCTGGATTCAAGAGACTAAATTGAAAAGTTGTGTTGTAACTTATGGCACTTTAAAGCCGAACAGCGATTTAAGCCGAATGAGTGTCTATTGTTTTTGCAGTAGCGCCAACTATGGTCAAGAGTACGACTTAACTACTCATACATCACATCACTTTTTACGGGGCGGACTTGATTCATGCCTTTCATTCACTCACCCACAGATCGTAATTTAGATCTGAATCAGAGAACGATCACCTCTGAACCAATACCCCCAATGATATTACTCTCGACATGGAGGACTTTGTGACCACGGCAGATTTATACGTGTGCCAGCCACCACACACATGGAAAGTCTTCTGCCGGTGGAGTTCAAACTCGTATCCCAAGGGATGCGAATCCAACACTCTACCGATCATACTATCCCTGCCAAATTGAAAAATGCATAGTGAAAAATAAAAAAAATATTAATTAATTAAAAAATTAATCATAAAAATAATTTCACACTGTCCAAAGGATAAAAGGCATAATATACTGTACAGCAATATCAGACAACGTAACCAATATCTAAAACACAATGTGAACTCATTATACAAAGTGAGTAATAAGTGAATGACACAAATACAAAGTGAAAATAAAAGACAGATCCGAAATGACTAAGACACATGCAAAAAAAAAAAAGCACCATTAGAAGATAAATCATGAATATGAGCAGAAACGTATGAAAAAATAATAAGCGTTTTACCTATTCATCTCTTTCAGTGACATCAAGGAGGTTTCTATTATAAAATGTTTAAAAATAATATCGAAATTCGCTTTTACTTGCCAAAAGAGCCCGAAGTTATTTGATTAAAAATTGACTGACGAAAGCAAAATACTACGAGGAAACTGCACAGATGAAAAGAATGTATTACAGAAGACATCACAAGAAAGGAATAAATAGAAGATAACTAGAAAATAGTTCACAACTGGGAAGATACGACCTTGGATTGAGAGAGTTACAGCAAGATTAATCGTCATCTTGATTTTACTTGTAAATATAACATGCAAATTTTATTTTTCAAAATGTTGAACTTTAATTTTCAACCGTTCAATATTTTCTTCTTTACTATTGATTGATCAATTCTTAATATATTATCCAGTAAGAATTTTCTTGTAAAATATATGGGAGCATTTCGCTCATTTGTCAATATGTTTGCTGCTTTTGCTTTTAACTCTATAGGGCAAAGCCTTAAGAAAAAAGATTATTAAGTCAACTATAAAATAAAAAGTCCTTTTTCACATATTTTATCATTCCATGGAGAATCAGATTTCCTAAAAATACACGCGCCTCCTCGATAATCTGGATGCTTTAAAATTGAAACAATTCTGACATGAATGTACTGCTTGATAAGTGAGGTTATTAACTGCATTTATGCTAGTCATTGACTGTTATATGTGTTGCTCAAGAAAGAATTCTTTTGTATTGTAAGTCTGCTAAGAAATTCTATTAAGTCAGACTTGATACACTCTCAATTATGCAGAATTCTTGATGTCATTTGTAGTTGTTGGCTGTACTAATAATGGCTCTGCAGATCATAAGCTTTAACCGAACAATTAATTAACTTGGCAAAGAGCCCTTAAAATGTCTCTTGTAGAGCCAGTGAATAAGCAAATATAGAGAAAAAGAATCGCTAACTTATAATTGTGCTGACATCT
>JAPMOR010029689.1:521807-542507 GCA_026543865.1 Argiope aurantia
TTGAATCTGCAAAGTAATTTTGTGAAGAGAAACTTAATATTTGATAATGGCTTCAGCAAAATAAAAATTTGTTTAGCTCAGCTGTAGTTTACAATAAATTCAACTAATATTTAAGCTCAATTCATTTACAGAGCTTGTGTCTGACTTGTATTATTATTTTCAATCTATGGTTTCAAACTTTTGCTGAATAAAATCTGATTTCTGAAATAAAATCTTCTTAGATTCTTTTTCTTCTCAGAACGAAATATTTTAAAAGAAATATTCTGTTATGATATTTTTATGTTTATTTTCCTTTCATAGTTACTGAAATACTGAATGTATAGTTTCTAATTCAGTACAATGCAAAGGTTTATCGTCAATATTTATACAATCCTTGTTTTAAACAAATTATTTGGCTGTTAGAATTATGTAATAAAAATTATTATCATAAGTCCTCTGTTTGCCATTCTAAACAATTAAATGGTTTGTTATAATGATTCATTGGCATGACAAGAGGTATCTATTTTTCTTGAAAAATAAATAAATAATTTAAAAGAATAGAAAAAAATGGCAATTTTTTTTTCTTCTCTGTTATTTTTTTGTCGTATTTCATTTTTATGCAATAAAATATTAAGGAAAGAATGTTAAGGGAATTTAGCAGCATTTTTATAATTAAAACAATAAACACCTTATCTATTCATTAAATATAACAATGCTAATTTAATTAGAGTTTTTATTTAAACCAAATTTTGTAGAATACCGAAGCTGTGCCTCTTATTTGAAATAGTAATTTTTTTTACAATTTAAAACGCTTCATTTCTTAAATTAAAAAAATATTATTGGGTATTATTATTAATAAAAATAAATGAAGGTTTAGTTTATACAAATTATGATATAAAAAATTTAAAAAAAATTCTTTTTTATCACGTCACAGTAAATTATCGTTAAACGAATATTTATCTCACGCTTTAAATATATGTGATATTTGAATTGAAAAAAATATCAAACGAATTGCTATATTATTATCATGTGAGAACATGATGTTGTTTTGGTTAGAGGGTCTTGAAGCTTGAAATCGCGTAGGCAATGAATAAAGCATAAATAGCAATTTTCATCATCATCTTTTAATCGCATATATTTTTTAACTGCTTTTACCAGTATTGCATTATTTTTATGTATGCTTCTATGAAAGCAGATGCGTTTTTAAAAGGTTGACCTTCTTTTACCAGTATTGCTTTATTATTACGTATGCTTCTTTGACAGCAGATTTTAAAAGGTTTACGTAGAACTATGACAGCATAGTTTTTGTTTGCTAGCTATAAAAATTGAAAATGAAAGTATATATATATATATATACATAGATAGATAGATAAAGAGAGATATATTAAGGCCGACAGAGAAGTCTCGCAATTGTTTGAAATCGGTTTTAATTGGTTAATGACTTAAATTAATTAAGACAAATAATGACTTAAAAATAATAATGTTCTCACATGATAACTTAGAATTTGCAATCGTAGATTTCATTTTAATTTTTATTCATTTTCTTATTCTTCAGAAAAAGTTATTTTAATATATATTTTATATTTTATTTTGTTGACTATTTTGCTTGAGATTTACCATTAATTTTCGAAGGTGTTTGACACACAATAATATTTATAATGAATTCTGATTTGCGTGGACCCCTTCTTGCAAATATGAGATTTATACAAAGTTTCTAACATCGTTTATCAGAGATTTACAAAACGTGATTTAAATATTAAAACAGAACCCCCAGACACAATTTAAGGTTATAATTTTATAGATATTTATTTTTTAATGTTAAGAGATGGATAACTTTGAAACTTCATCATTTTAATGAACAATAAGAATGGTAAGTATCAATTAAAATAACAAATGACAAAACATATATAAAAAAACATACTTTTTTTAGATTTAATATAAAATCTCGGAAATGCTACAAAAAATTCATCATATTCATTAACAGGCGGAAATCACATTTCCTAACATGTAGTCAATTGCAGTGAACAGAAAAACTTATGCAATATCGTTGACTTTATACAATTATCATCTACATCCAATTTTCTTCGAAATACTTTTGAATCGTTTTCAAATTAGTCTCATTAAAATATTTTTTTAACATGTTCGGTCGAATTGCATTAATTTTCAGACAGTCTCCGTTTACTTTAATAATTATAAAAAATTCGATAGAATTTCCGACAAAAGATTTCAAACGCAATTTAATACAGATAATAATGCCATGCAAGATTCACGGATTATTCTTTTTGATTTATCCGAAGAACTGTCTATTTATAGTTTAATTAACAACAACAACAAAAAAACCTTTTGACATGAGTAGAAATTGGGTACAGTGACTGGAAATGGTGATTAGCCTTTTAAATTGAACGTTTTGTGCAAAAGTATATTGCAGAAATTATACATGTCGGAATAATTTTTATAAAGATTTTTCTAAACCAGTTTCTTACTTTTTTTCAATAATGATTTAATGAAGAAACGCATAAGGGGGTGAAATTATACTTAAAGATTAAGCACTGAATAATGCTTAACATAAAGAAATTCAACTATTTGCGAAATTTGAAATATATCAATTTGAGTTAATATTCCTGGTTATTTCTCCTCTTAACATATTTTTGAAAACTTTTATTCTGATTTATTCTCTAAAAGGTTTATCGTTTACACATTTTGTCCTTACATTACAAACGGGACGTATGTTTTCAGGAACATTTCTTTGGTGATCACATTTCTCACAAAACAAACATAAAATAAGAAAGACAAAGCTAGGAATTAATGCGCGCACACCTCTATAGAACAGCATCTCATCTCATTATCATAACAATCAGAATGCACTGTGGGATGGGCTTAATCAGGCATCGCTATCCATTATCCAAAAGAGAAGATAGAGTAATGCAACTGCTACAGTATTTTATAATGGAATTTTACAAATTCCATTTAAAATTCCATGGAATTCCATAATTCCATGGAATTTTACTTCCTATTCTGCTAGATTTTTGAAATTGCAATTTTAGGAGGAAAATATAACATTTTATTATTTTCAGAATTTAATTTCTATCCCACATGGACTAAAATATTGTTACGTAGGTACTTTAGTATGGAACTCAACGACACATACAAAAAAAAGAGCTAAACCAATTTATTAACTGAACTCAGAACACAGTGACTGACAAATCTTCTGCTTTTATACTAGCAGAGAAAGTTCCAGAATACTCTTCTGGAGACAGTAAGAAAAGTTCAGAAAACTTGTCTGGTAAACTAAAGAAATGTCCAGTATCTTCTGGAACATGAAATAAAGGAAAACATAAAACCAATGAATTGAATATTTACACATACTATGAATCGCATTGTCTCTATCGGGATTCGAACTTACGGTCACATGATTATGAGACCAGTGCCATCACCATTAGACCAGGGAGATTCGAATTTCTTTCTTCAATGCGACAATATTATTAAATTTCGATAGTTTTTTAATTTTTTATTCCATTTTATACTCATCTTTTGAGTGTGATTAATGTAGAAATTCATTATGCACATAAGTTTTAAGGGTAAAACAATTCAATTTAATAAAATATGAATCAGAGCAATTTCAAACAACTTTTATCTAACTTGATTTGTTTCATATATATATATGAAGACTGAATTTTATACTTGATTTTTCTTTCATTTCCAGTTTAGTGAAAGTATCGAAATTTCTTACATTTGTGTTCTAATTTACAATTTATTATTTTTATATTAACTTATGTTAATCTGTTATATAAATAAAATTTAGTCTTCGTGAAAAAGATACTAACAGCAATGAATTGACTTCCAGATTCTAAAATACAAAATAATGAATGATAAATTATAGACAAAAAATCAGGAATTCATTAAAATAATTATTTTCTTTTTTTCAATGTATCAATGAAAATATGCTTTAAAAACTATCTATAAAATATTTTTATTATTAAAAATATTTTTGGAAATTTTAAAATCCTAATTATATAGCTTTCTTTCACGATATATCTTCAATTAACTGGTGTATTATTTTTGAAATTGGTGATTTAAAATATTAAAAAAATAATTTTTTCATAAACTATGATTCTTACAAATTTATCAGTATATTAATTGAATATACTTGTATATTTCCCTGTTCTTATTTTATAATTAACAAATTTGTAGAAAAAGGAGGTTTTTAAATGCCTTTTTAAAAATGTGGCTTTTAAATTCACCTGCATTAATTGTATCAGTCCATATAATTAAAGTTTTTTTTGATAAAATTGATATTTATGACTTTTTAGGTTTTCCAATTTTTGAACGAATCTTTGAAAATTCTTAAGTTTGAAATACATAAATAAATTTTAAAAATTTCTACCTCTAAAACAATTTCCATAAGTAAAGACCGAAAAACATCATTCAGTACTAGATAATTTTTAAAAAATATAATTAAAACCAATGATGATAAAATGGAAATATATTTTTTAATGTCTGCGAAACATCATAACATGCAGTTTTTCTGGACTAAATGAACAATAATGTTTTATGAAACTATACCAAATCAGTATATGGCAGTATACCAATTTAGTATATGACAAATAGTGCGCAATTTCAAATTAATCTTATATTTAATTCCAATAGTATAATAACAGTTTTTATATGCTATCGGTTTATGAAATTATACCAAATAACAATACATTGCAGGCTGTTCTTGACATGTTTGACAGAGCCATCTCGTGGTTAATCTCCTGAACCCTTTGTTATATCTTACTCTGTCATCCTTATTTCTGGATCGTATAATTTACATCATTTTAATACTGTGTCAACGAGCAAGAAAGGGATTTAAAAAATGTTAATAAAAGTTGTTTAGTTTTATATATTTTTAATAGCAGACGATCGCTAATTTTATTTTTATTCGTAGTGTTAAAAAAATATATCTCAGAGGTCAAATATATTTGTAACATTAAAAGATAGGGATGAAAAGTGATATTAAAATATAACTTGTTTTGATAAATTATAAAATATTGAAAAATGTTTGTTAATCTTCACGATTCCGAAATTAACAATTAGATGTTTGTATAACCTAGAGAAGTCATATTTATTCCTTTAAATCATCCTCTAATTAAAGTTTTAACGCATTCAACCACGGTAATTGAATACAAGCGTATTGTGAATCAATAGAGAGCAAATGTTTGACTCTTTCTTTGGGTTTCTCAGTTCCTGTTATCTCTCTTTCTCCTTTCAAAATCATTAAAACCGCTTATTGATTTCATATTTTTATATTAATTTTGATTCGTTGTGTTATAATTTTTGCAGTAAATAATTCCATCAAATGAATTCCTCATATTTCTAAAAATAAATATTTAAAGTTTTAAATATTTTTCGCTTGCTATTTATTGAATAGATGTGCAAAACCATTTAGTAAAAATATTATTACATTTAAAGAAATGTAAATGCAATATATTTATATAATTTATTTAATGATATGAAATTGCATTTTATTTTATATAATTGAAGTATATGATTTTTAAATAAGTCAAATTGTTTTTATTGAGTTGTCTTTGTGGTCATTACTTATAGCACACCAATTAACCATGTTATTCGAATATAAATCTCATTTTAAGTCTAACGAGTGCCTATGAGTGATAAAAGATGATTATCTAGTTCATATTCATATTATTAACCCTGATAAATGATTAAAAAATGTATTAGTATGAGTAAAATCGAGGCAATAGTTATTAATATATTAATAGAAGCTAGACTATTTTGAAATTTTCTTTTGCAAGTAAATAAAATAAGAGAATTATTTCTCAAATTTTTATTAATTCAAATCAACTAAAAATTAAAAAAAAATCGACAGCTTATCATTTGTCTTAAGATTACATAAATATTAAATTAGATATATCTTTTTTAATACGCCAAAAAATTAAATTTAAAGTACTATCCCCCACAAAAAATAAAAGAGTACAAAATTATTAGTTTTGAAGGAAAAAAATATTGACAGATCTGCAGTTATACAATATTTAATTATTATCCTGAATAGAAAATCACATCTTCCAATCGATATGATTTCCGTTTTTACCAAGCAATAATCTATGCTCTGATGTTCCTTAGAATGTTTCCAAACAGAGCGGGAAGAATTTCGTATTATAGATTCTCTAACTCTTTCACGATTTTCTGAAGTACGCACTTTGCAGAGATCAACAGATGGTTTTATTTTCATCTGTTTATTACAACATCTTTCCTTCCCCCCAAAACGAACAGATTATTTGGAAAAAGGGAAGAAAATAATTTTTGGAAGGTTTTGAATCTACAACGAAACTTATGTTAAAATTCGCCAATCGATTCATAACCACTTCCTCACAACCCTCTCCCTCTGGGGGATTTTTCTAAGATCATGACTGCATGCCATCGACTGAAAAGATAATTCTATAAATAATTGGAACAGAATATCCCAACTCGAGTATATGTGCCTCTTCCCGAAAATGAACAAACTTCCGCTATTCCAAAACCATCTGGCTTATTTGTTTCCCCATTATTTGTTTTGATTTCTTAAGAGATTGTTTTTTTAATAAAAGTTTCCCATTCATACTGCTAAATGTTATTGATAAACTCTGGATATTTATTCGTTTTCTAGCAAACGATTATTTTATTTTCAACTTGAAAGTTAAACATCGCATTTTTTTAATGGGGTAAAACTTGGTAAGCAATAAAATTTAAACCAAACCTTTTTGAAGATTTTAAAATTAAATTAAATTTAATAGAAATAATCATAGAATATTCTTAATTGCATAGTATTTTTCAAATATACGAACTGATAATAAAAAAAAGAATCTCTAATGGAACGAATGCATTTATGAGAAAAATCATTTGTTGAATAAATAATTAAAAATCCATTTAGAAACGTTTATTGGAATTAAAAAAAGAAAGAAAAAGGAAATTAAAGTATAAACATAATTTATCAGGGGAAAATAGATGAAATTTTTACTAAAAAATACGATAAATGATTTCATTTAAAAATTTAGATTTTCTTTACTATTGTTTTAGTTTCTGATATAATCTTTTGTACCTTAAAATAACTTCAAAGAAGAAATTGTTGAAATTCAATTTTTATGGTCGTACTCCCAATTCGCGAATCAGTTATTCAGAAAAATGGAGCTTCTTAAAGCATATTTTAATCTCATTACTGGTTCATTAAGATGTGGAATTTAAATTTACTATAAAACATATTTTTATTGTAGCTTAGAATTTCAGTACATCATAAATATAATTTTTAATCCTTCTAATAATCTTAATATTTTTGTCTATATTCGGTAGATTTTTTTCCATTGTTTTCTTGGCCATACAATTTTTATTTATTTATTTAATTTAATTTTTAGATTTGCATAATAATTCATTTTTCTTTTAATTAATTCTCTTTCTGCTATTAATTTCAAGTTTATCGGAACTTTTAATACGTATTTACTTCATAAGAAGTAGCAGAGCTTTAATCCTATCTAAATTAAATCATTTTGCCGACTAATAAATTTTTTTAAGAATACATGAATTGAAAAAAGGTATGTTTTTCATACGTATAGAAAAAATAATATATATTAGGGCTTTTTACTTTTCATCTCAATCTCTTACAAACTCAATTCTGAGTGAGACTTTACAGAAGTTTTTAATAATTTCAAAATTTATGACTATTAATTTGAGTTTATTTGATGACCAAAGAAAATTTATATGCTCGAGAAATCATGTTTAAAGCCAACACTAGTAAATAAATGTTTCGAAAAAAATTATATTTTTCATACGCATAGAAAGAATAATATATATATATTAGGACTTTCTAGTTTTTATCTCAATTTCTTGCAAACTCAATTCTGAGTGAGACTTTACAGAAGTTTTTAATAATTTCAAAATTTATGACTATTAATTTGAGTTCATTTGATTTTATCTAGAAAAAAATATTTATATGCTCTAGAAATCATGTTTAAAGCCAACACTAGTAATTAAATGTAGCGAAATATTTATTTAAATAACAGAAGTCCAAGAACAGATTTTTATAATCATAAAAGATATAAAAGAAGTGATATTGTAGGAGGCAAGATCTGCGTTTAAAATTTTAAAGAAATGCAAATTGTATTGATCTTTCTTTCTATGGTATACGAAATGTGAAAAATTCTTTAATATCTTTTGACATCACAAAATAGTTCTATCAAGAGTTCTTACATTTCATAAGAATAACGAACAAAGAAACAATTAATCAACTATCAAACTTCATTAATTTAAATGTATTTTTCGTTTTAAAACACAGTTTCAATTGGAATAGGTTCAAATAAATAAAAAAGAGAATATTTCAAACATCTCGTTCTATTATATACAGAACATGCTATTTGTTTGGAAGAAAAGTATATATTTTTCATAGTTTAAGTCTGATTTCTACGAACCATCGTTTCATTATACTTTTGTACTTTATTTCTTTAAATAAAATGATACCAGTAAATCAATCTTCACGCATCGAATTCATGAAGTACTTTTTAATTAAGTACTTGTAAAATAATTTAGTTACCTCTAAATCAAATGAGATTTAGATTAAAAGTTAAACAATTGAGGTCATTATTTATGAAATTAAATCTTTTTTAATATAACAATTAAAATTTAAACAATGAAAAAAATATAAATTACAAACAAACAAAGTATTTCATTCTTATCATTCAATTGCTATTGTTATTTAAAAATAAATTATTTTTCCACTTATTCCACAATATGAAAATGGAAAGAAAAAATATGTACATATAATATATATTTATATTATAAAAAATATCCAATATAAATCGTCTGCAACGAATTAATTAACGTCGAAGATTTCCATAATATATAAATTTTCTATAATAAAATATACCTGTATGAAACAGACAAAAAATATCTTGAGCATCGGTTTATTAGCTTATTTAAATTAAATATTTATAAAGTAAAAAATATAAGTTAATTAGAATTTTTTTAAAAAGTAATATAATATGATGGCGCATTAGTTTAAAAGATATTACTCATTAGCAATATAAACGAAAGGTTAAACAACATTTTAATATAAATTAACCTTTTAATTATTTAAACATTCTTAATTTTAATCTTGAAATAATAAATGAATTTGCTAAAAGATAGATTTGAATAGAAGTTATTTCAAGATCAATTTGAGAATCAATTCCCAAGAATGGATATTATTTATCATTCTGTAGAATTTACTCTTCCTTTATCGAATATGCTATTTACTTGTTGTTAATAATAGAGAAAAGTATTAAAATAGGAAACTAAATTTTTAACTTTGGAAATGAAACAGATCATGATATATATCAGGTAAATCAAATATTTTTTTAAAAAGAAAATTTTATAAAAAATTCTCAAAAAAATATAAATATTAATTGCATTTTGAGATGGGATATGATTGCCCAGAAATTGCTTTATGTAACTTAATTCGTTAAAAAATTAAATATAAAGGAAATTTTTGAGATCAATTTAAGTAGAATTTTGTTAATTATAAAACATAAAATTAATTTCGAAAATTTTAAGAATAAATCAAATGGATTAAATTAATTAATTATTTAATTGCATCAACTTAACGATGCTTCGTAATGTATGATTAGAATACGGTTATAAATGCTATCAAAATCTGGTAATATGTAGTTCTTTTCGAACATTTAAAAAAATTATATTAAATAGGAATAATTGTTAAAATAAATAAATTGTTTAAATAGGAATTGTTAAATTTATTAAATAGGAATTTCCTATTTAAATTGTTTAAATAGGAATAGTTAACATACTTTATTTAAATGCATTGATTTATTGAAATAAAGACCGAATGAAAAATTTATACGCATTTTAGCTACTTTTTGCAATACATTTTAATAGGATGTAAGTTTACAAATCCATTAATTGCTTTTGAGATTTTACCAAAAATTGTTTTTTTCCCGTACAACAAATTAATTAAGAAAATTCAACAATAATTTAAATGACGAAATAGCATTTTTAGAAAATATAATATTCTTTAATTATTTTTACTGAGTTATAAGTAATTGAAAAGGGAAACTTTTTGTAAATATTTTTAAAATTTCTGTTCGTAAAAGATTAATAGCAAAATTCTGATAATAACAAATCACAAATTTTGGTTTGCCTTTTAACATATTACATAATAAATATTTTTTAAGAATGAAATCAACTTTAATTAAATATTAGCAGACGGTATATGGATAACTAACATATTTATATCACGATTAGTTTTCAGTAAACATGTATATACATATTTTATTTCCCCATGAAAAGATTTCTAATCTTACAAATACATGTTAATTTATTTATATGCGATAAGTTGGAGAAAATAGAAGAGAATGCCTGTTAGATATTTAAAAACAATATTAGAAACAGAAAAATGATAATATAAATAATTGATTAAAATTTATGTTGCAAAGAATTCTAAATATGATTTTAGATTTTGTTAAAATGAAATTTTTTATTCATTTTTTAACTTAAAAAAGTTTACTCCTGATTGCATATACTAAAAATATATTATTACGAATAATCAGCATCATTAGTAACATGATATTTTCTTTAAAGCTAAAAATATAAAAACCTTTTTGGTAATTATAGTTATTATGTTTTTCTTTTTCTCTAAAAAAGCATAAACAGTATAAATAAATTATTACTGTTAATAACAATATTTTATGTTAAACAACGAATTTTCATAATTTTGTTTTTACTTTGAATAACTATCATTATAATTATATTTTACAGAATTTCGGATTTTAATCTGTTCTGATTTCTTAATAATTCCATAATCAAAATTATTAACTTTCTAGAGCCATTTAAGATGATTAAAATTGTTCTCATAGCGTAATTTAACAAAATATTAAAATAAACATTATTTTCTTTGATTTTTCATAGCTTTTATTTCGTTAATCAAGTTTAGTTTTAAGTGAAGTGAAAAAAATATTAAGATTTGTAGTTATAGAAAGTTGATCATTTCATTAATTTACTATTTATTAAAGGTAAAAGTCAAATTCAATAAAATATATACTTAAAAATGAATTATATACTTACCTCACTAAAATCTTTAAAAGTTCTTTAAAGCACCAGTGAACGAATTTTCGAAATGCTGTATAATATACAGAATCGCGCTAATGCTAAACGTTACAGTTATTAAATACTTTGCAAAGCATAACACCTTCGGAGCTTCGGCGAAAAATTCGAAGTTGTCTAAGGGACTTTCGATCGTCTCATGCTTTCCGCGGCTGAAGAATGCACAGTGCCTTTCCTCCCATTGGTCGGCGACCCACTCCCACGCCTGTGACGTTGTTTCAAACGAAGTCAATGTGGTCAACGCAGTTAGAAGACTGGGAACTCTTTTATTACGCGGTTTTCTTTTGTTTTCTTCGGATTAAATAAAATGCGGAGGTGTGCCGCGGCTCCAGAACTAAGTTCCGCACACTTCGTCATTACCTCTGTTTCATTTTATCAAATTATTTTGCTTTTAGAAAATGAGAGTGTGGGGGAAAGTGCTTATGTGAAATCTCACAAATGCATATTTGAAAAAAGACTTAAAAGCAAAGCTCGGATTTTTAAAATGTGAATGAATGTTCTTCTTGAAATACAACTTTTAATGGGATTATCTGGTTTTAAAATCTTATCTGAAACAAAAATACAGAAGCATTAATTATCAGCTGCTTTTGTTAAACTGGAGTCCATTTGTAAAATCTAAATGAGCAACAAATCTTTCATTTGGTTTGGGGGTGATATTTGTTATCTATTGTTCGAATCATAAAAGATGTTTTTTTTTTCCTAAGATTGTTTAATTCAAAATTAGAAATAAAAAAATCTTTTGCAAAAGATTTTTCTCACAGTTAATACTATTTTTTATTAACTATGACACAATTTTTTATTTTAAAGAGACGATTGTTTTATATCTGATTAAAATATAGAATAATAATGATTGTATGTGCTATATAAATCTATATTACTTTCTTGATAAATATAGAATTATTATGGCACAGTTTTTATTTTAACGAGACGATTGTTTTATATTTGATTAAAATTAAAATATAAATCAAGAATATTAAATAAAAAATTAATAATCTTTGTTAAAATTCTTCTGAATATATATTTTAAGCAGTCATATGTGATAATATTTAAAATTTTGTGAAACTCTTTAAAGAATCAATAATTTCTCATCTTATAATCTTTTTTTTATGATTTTATTAAAAACAATTTTTTTTTCATTGTATTTTTTTTTCTTTCTTTATAAAAATTCCGAAAAGCAACAGGAACCTGAAATGTACTTAAAACGTAGTGATAGTAATAGCTGTTTATAAAACAACAGTTAATACTTCGTTTTAAATTATATTTTATGAATAGAATGATCAGATTTTCTTAAATTTTTGCGAATTGTATTTTTAATGTCAAAAGTCTTTTTTTTACGATTTACTAAATATTTTTGTAAAAAACAGGCGAGTAAATTGTTTTAGAAAGTTAGAATATTTTTTGTATCTTAAAAGTTTTATATAAAAGTTCCCAGAAAATTTAGAATATGAAAGTGTGCACTTCAGAGTGATTCTTTTCAAATTTTTAATTAAATAAAAATTAAGAGAAATTTTGATATTTTGTTAAATTAATCTCGAAAATATTATTGCAAAAATTGATTTTAATACTATTTCAAAATTAAAAAAAAATGCTTTCTCAGTGTTACCATTTCAGTTGTTATGTTAAATTTTATAGAAATGTGATACTTTTTTAATAAAATATCTTCTGACAGTTTTTTTTACAATAGGTAAAAACAATGAAATCTGACTGTTTTTATTGTTTCACCAATAATTTAATAACTAGATTTTCTTCCATTATTGAAAGGAAGGAAGGAGTTATTCTGCGTATTTTCAGAGACGTTTATTAGAAACTGAAAAAAAAGGCATTAAATGGATAAATGATAGAACGCAGTTAACTGCATTATTAATATTGTGAAAACTGGTTTCACAATATATAGGTAAAACATTATTATTAAAAAAATTACGATTTAATTGGCTATAGAAATTTAATGGTAAAAAACATATTATTAAGAAAATTATGAACATTGAAGTGTGCAAAAAAAAAAAAAAATATTATATTCAGATAATCAGCTAGTCACTGAAGACGGCTAATAATCAATAAATTAATGTACTTTGAATGACATCTGCCAAAAATACGTTAATCATTAGTAAAATATTATGAGGATATAAAATTAGAATATATTTTATGCAAGAATTAATTTTAGTAGTTGTCTTTAATTTTGAAGACAATTACTAAAATTATTTTTTTAATTAATCTAAATGATTTTGTAATTTTTTTTTGTATAACTATAAAAAATATCCTTACTTTCTTTCATCACGTGAAAAGAAATCTAAAGGAAAAAAAGTGTATTGACTGAATTATTAGCTGGTTTATTTTATCAATGCTAATTCCAAAATTTTAGAGTTTCAATTCCAAAATGAAAACACTAAAATTATCCTAATATATTAATATATGCTTTTTCTAATGCACTAATCCTAAAACATAAGTTATTGTTAAGTATTTCTTTTTAGTTTGTTGCATTAATTTTTTTTTATCTGAGGTTATATAGATTTTATTTTATAGTTTTTTCCCGTTAGTAGTGTTAATGCCTGTGCTCATCTTTACTTAGAAATCATTTTATTGCTTTTTCCACAGCTTCCAGTGTATATCTTTGAGCTTGTTGCTTTGTAGAATTTTTTTTAAAAGTTGCTTTCTATAAGTTTTTCCACACTATCATATATAAATACTCATGGAAGCTCTTTAAATTCTCATTTGTGTATTTCCGTATATGTCAAATTCATACATGGCCAATTACAAGAATATAATAATGGTCAATATTTATGACTTGGCCTTCTATTAGCTAGCACATTAGAACACTGATGGGTTATTTTTAGCTCATAATAATTTGATTATAGTTTTCAAATTTCATTCTGAACTAATTGAATGAACCAATTACTATTCATTTGATAATGATTATCATTCTGTGAACAGCATTTGTAAAAATAGAATGCTAGGTAAATGTTAATTTTTTAAAACACTATTTCTCATCATTTCAATGAATCATCAAAGATATAACTTATAAAGACAGATGCCAATTTTGAATTTATACGAAAAAAAGGATAACTCGATATGTTCAAAATTCAAAATGAATAAAATCCACTCCGTCAGGCAATTTTTGAAACCGAAAAATGCGCTAAAAGGTTATTTGAATCCGGAAAATTTGTATTTCTTAAGAGGTTATTTGATACCGGATGCTCATATTTTGAATGAATAAAAATGAAAGTCCTGTTGAGAACATCTTTTAATTAAAAAAAAAACAATGTGATTTTTTGCTAATTGCTGACCATGCTGATAATCTTTTGACTTTAGAAAACAATGTGATCTTTCAAAACAATAAACGAATTTTTGTGTTTGAATTATCGCTCTATAGAAAAGCGCATTTGACTTAGAGATGCCAAATTTCGCACTAATATAATTTGGAGATTGAGAATGTGCATTTCGTAGCAAATGTTTTTTGAAATTTCATTTAGAATTCCCATTAATTAAAAATTAAGTCAGGCGATTCAAATTTTAGACAATTCTCTCTATAATTTCGAGAATATAACAGAATAAAAATAATTATTACGTTAATTTAAAATTTAAAAAAGTTTTTTTTGACGCCATTAATTTAGCAATTAATTTTGCAGTTTAGTTTCTAAATTTCGAAAATGTTCAAAAAAAAGTTTTACGTTAATTTAAAATTAAAAAAAAATATTTTTTGACGCTATTAATTTAGTAATTAATTTTGCAGTTTAGTTTCTAAATTTTGAAAATTTTCAAAAATATTTTTTACATAATTTAAAAAAAACAACATTTTGCAGTGAAATTTAAGTCGCTTTCAATATTTCGTCAGATATGTCATCTGTGGATTCTTTTCCATCTCTGAAAGTAAAGAAAGATATTGCTTATGAGATGCAAATTTGAATAAGGAATCAAGAACTGAAACAATGTTATCTTAAACGAAAATATGAATTTCGAAATAGATTATCCAGACACTTCTTAAGTGTCTGGATAATTTAGGAACTCAACAAACAAAATTTATTACTAAATCGATGGCTTTAAAAATGAATTGTTTTAATTCTAAATTAACTTAAAATTATTTTTATGCTGTTATATTTTCAAAATTATCACAAGAAATCATCAAAATTTGAACCGTCTGGATCAATTTTTAATTAATGAAATTTGTAAATAAAATTCCATAAACATTTGCTCCGAGGTACACATTTCCCGTTTCAAAATATAGTGGTATCGCTATGATGTCATGAAACTCGACTTCATTAGGAAGGTTCATGCACGCAGTAAACAAAACAAGTTTAAGGCTTTTAAAATGAAACGAGTTTTTGTCTATCACAATTTGAAGTTTAAAAATTTATTACAGAAAAAGGAAATACAAGTGATACAAATTATGTATAAGAGATTTAATTGAAAACTTTTCACCTTTGGAAATCGATAAGGTATTGATTTTCCAGGCTGTTAAATGATTAATATACAATTCCTTTTTTTTTAATTTCTCCTTTTTTTTCAGATATGGTTGAAAAATATGAATCAATTGGTTCAGTGTCCTACAAATTACTGCGAGTGCAATTTAAAAAGTGTATATAAAGAAATAAAATAGGAAGTGGAAATGCTATTTCGGAATTGATAATTATCAAAAACATCCGATGTGATGCTCGAATTTGAATTCCCACCTACTATTAAAAACATTGTAGTATGAATTTAAATTTAATAAATATTAAATATAAGGGAAAAACTGCATAGAAATGAAATTGTTAACATTAAAAGGGTATTTTTTTTAATTTTTAGGCTACACGGTGCTCGAAAAATCATTAAAAAAATCGAAGTTTTTTTAATTGGATCATATGATAAATTGAATCTTTCTAAATGTGCCTACAAAATTTTAGAGAGTTAGCTTTATTTTTTTATTAAGTTATTGAAGAATTTTTGATGAATGAAAGAGAATAAACAATGTTGCCACGCCTGCTTTTCAATTTCAAACACCTATAAAATAAGCTTATTTAGCAAAAATATTGCCAATTTACCAAAGGTTTGCATCAAATGAGCTATTAGGGCAATGCATTCGGTGCATGACTCAAAACTCCATTGAGACTCTCCCCAGTGTCATTTGGAGTAAATGCTCAAAAGTTATAACTGCATCGATCAAACAAAAAAGCAGAAATAGCAATTAGAATAACAAAAATAAAAGTATAATAGCAGAAATATACATTTAATCAATTTTGATATGTGTATTAATTTTTTTAAAGGTATTATGATAAAGATTTGTGAAGTTTTAGTTCTTCTTTATATCTTCAATATACAAATATAACATTTTGTTTCAATAGATTTTTACATTTTTTTAATTTTAGACAATATAGAATAACTTGAATCATATTTTTAAAAAGTTATAGGCAAATTGAATAGATTTTATAATATGATTTAGATGAATAAAAACTTCAAATGCTTTATTCTCCATGTTGTATATATGCTTATATGCTACATTTCGAAGGTCTAAGGCTTTCTTAAAAATAGAAGTAGGTTTGTGAAATTTTTTGTAAATGTTTAGAAATATATGTTTCATAAATCCTAGAATGCAAATACTTTTACGGTGTGTAGTAATTTTTTTTAAAATGTCCAAAGTCAGAATTTCTGCATTTTTCAAATTTTTTTGTGTGTTTTTTACAATAGAAAATTTATAAAAAAATTAAATACTGTTGGCAGGGGGATATCCATACTAAATTTTATGTAGCATATTAAAAGCTACCTGGACAAAAAAATGAAGAAGAATCTTCCTATTTAAAAAAAGCCTTAAAGTTTTAAAAATAGCTCACAAATTTTTTAAAAAAATTAGTGGAGAGTTATAGAGTATTATTTCATATAAAATAAAAATAAAATATAATTTTAAATATTAAAATAAAAAAAAACATTGTTGATGTACCGTGGCGGCTTAAGATAAGAAATAAGAGCATTTTCTGGTCACCTACAAAAGCGTTCTTTTATAAATAAATAGATTAAATACAACCACTATTTGTGGCGAAGCAGTTGGTCACAAAAATCAACTCATCTGTGAGAAATTTTCAAATTAAATTCTTTAAAAAAAGCTGGAATGTAAAATTTTCATTTATATTTGAGGTTAATTTCCAATTGTCGCTAGGACCTCGCGGCTTATAGATATTTTCTTTTCTTTTCTCTCTGAGGTGAAGTAAAATCATGCATCTTATTTCACTGTGTATTAGACAATTAAATATAGTAAATAAAATATTTCTTATATCAATACAGTAATATTATTAGTCATTAAGATTTTTATTATACGTGTTTCATGGATTTTATTAATTTAAATACAAATAACGAAACTTATAGCAGCTTAATTTTCAATTTACTATCCAGAAGAAAGGTCATCATTTTCATTTCTTTGTATATTGGATATTCATGTAAAATAAATATAGTAATCCTTGTGCCAATATTTTAATCATTTCAATCATTAAAAAATTCAACGAATGCTTTCTAAATACTTTATTAATAAAATACAAGTCATGAAACTTCCTTCGAATATTATGCAAAAACATATCAGTTAAAGCATCAATATCTTTAAAATTATCAGTAAGAGTATCAATATTTTTAAAATTATCAGTAAGAATATCAATATTTTTAAAATTATCGTTAAAAGTATCAATATTTTTAAAATTATCAGTAAAAGTATCAATATTTTTAAAATTATCAATATAAGTATCAATATTTTTAAAATTATCATATGAGTATCAATATTTGAAAAATTATCAGTATGAGTATCAATATTTTAAAAGTTATCAGTATAAGTATCAATATTTTTAAAATTATCGGTATGAGTATCAATATTTTAAAAATTATTTCATTTAATTTTAATTCTTCATGTTATAAAAATATTGTTAGTAATTTCTGAAATTTCTACTGTGTATTCTAGCTTAAAGGTAAAGAAGATAATTTTAGAGATATTTTTTTCGATTGCTGAATGGATGTCAAGCTCCTTGATCTTGGCGATTATTTGACGACCAAAATGAAGTTTCTCAAATATTTGAGAATTTTGGCAATACTTCCATTAGGACTAGAATATCCCCATTTTTTTACCAGAAAATTCGATGCCCTGTAACTGGAGCTATAAAAGTAGAGGCACACAGACGATATTCATGAGTTGAAACAAGATAGGAAGTCGGCTATTGAATTCTGTATATGGAATGCTGATTTTAAGCACTTTCTCTGAGCGTTTTCTGCTGTTGCAATTTTTTTTATTACCAATTTGCACTCATGTGCTTCTTTTTTCTGCAAATTCTGCTTTTTTGCACGCTTTGTCTATCTTTTGCTACCCGCATTTCATGTTTATGTTTAAAATAAAGCCTCTTTATTTGTTACCGAGTCTGTTGGACTCGGTCTTCTGGACTCTGTTTTTCAACTAGCACACACAGGCAGGAATTTTTTCTCTAACAATATTGTTTCAGAATCTATTTTTCACTTGTTTCTTGAAATATTAAACTTCTAAAGTTTCTTTATATATGCTCAATACTTGCTATTGAAAATGTACTTGTTTTATGTTTTCAGAATCTAATTATCAATTTACAGATCACCTAATTAAATTTTGCTCATAACCGCAATGCCTTTTGGTAGAGAATTTTTAAAAAAATTATTCCAAGGTTTTATTATTTATAATCATGAACATTTATTCAATTGTTATTTATATTAAAAAATGAGTAAAGTAAAAATTATATTATTTAGCTCACTTATAATAATGTATTTTGAAGATTATTTCGATTAATTTTTATTTATTATTTTATCATGAAATGAATATTTTAAATACAGATTAGTTTCATTAAAAATAAGCTCAAGGTTTAAGGCTCTATCTGATGCAGTTTCAAATGGAAATTGTAAAAAAATAATTCTGGAAATTATTTTTGAAAAATTTAATTTGATTTTAAATTTTAATTGAAAAGAAAATTATTGAAAATTTATGGTACATATTCTTAAAATGGAGTTTAAATTAATTCATTCATTACCAAATTTTCCAAAAGATCCTCACAGCATTATTGACATAACGGAATTTTTTAGAATTTTCTACATTCATTTAAATCCGATTTTTTTAATACCGATAATCATTTGACTTCTTTTAAAGATTACATTTCTTTCTAATGTCAATAAAGGCATTGGATTTCAACAGGTAAATACCCCAGAATTCAGATATTAGAACATAACTTTGCTCTTTTCATAAAATTAAATATAGAATTTTTTTGATGAAAATATATAAAAGGCTTTTTATTTCTATAATATTTTGATATTGAAAAATAAATGTTGGACATTTAAATTAGCTTCCAAAAAGAAAATTCGAAAATAAAATTTTTATTTCTTGGCATATGAAGTTTACGAAGAAAGATATTTTAATCTTTATCGAGAAGATATTAATGAATATTTAAGTTTATAATTTTTCTAAGTCTGAAAAATAAATTTTTGAAATTATGTATGTCTGTTCGTTTGTAAATATTATAATTAAACAAGTGGGAGTGTATATTTGGTGTGTATATTTAGAGTATATGGCACCGTCTTTTTGGTTTCCTTAGAATATATATGAGTATATTGTTAAAGACAGGGAAGAGGGGTAGCAAATCCTCAAAGGCAATGATAAAGTCCGCAAGCGAAAATGCGGCTCCTTCTAGCTTATTTGTGTTTTCACAAAATATATCGTGGTTTGTGTTTCGGATTATAATGTAAAACTGAGTATGAATTTTGAAAATCTTCCTTTTATAACGTTGTTGCAAATTTTAATACTAAGCAACAATTTTTGCTGTAAAATCTAAAACTAGAGGCTAAATTTCATGTATCTATTTTTTTTTATCTTTGAATTATTTTGCTTATATACAGATGAGATTTTGAATAATAGACATTCACTTCCATTGTTGCATTCAATCCAAAATCCAATACAACATTCATTTCTCATGAGAAATTTGCTTCAAATTCCATCTTTCAACTGTTTGCATGCTCTAAATTTCGAATTTACGAACACTCAGGCCGACAGACAGACTTTAGATAGATTGTGTGTAAAGTTTTACTGAAATCTACAAATTTTTACAGGGACCAATTATCAAATTTGATTCCTCTATCACGATGTTTTTTGAATTATTGAGTTCAAAGACAGACAGAAATTATTTTTAAAAATTGAAATTTGCGATATCATGTGAGAACATTATTTTTTTTCTTTCACCATATTCTCACATGATTCGCATTTCGCAATCACCAACATTTAGAAAAGCGATGGTTTTTGACCATCTGAGTATCAATAGATTTCCCAAATTTTTTTTTCATAAAAAAACACTTAAAGCAGTTTTGTAATAATCGCGTGACTATCAGATTACGCATGCGTCGATATTTAGTAAAATGATGGGTTTTTTTCCCATCTGAAAATCGTTCGAGCTCCAAAGCTTTTTCTCGTCTCCGGATTTTTTTTTGTTGAAATCCGGTTTATTACATGACTATAGTGTTGCACAATCGTCAACTTGTATAAAAGCAATAGTTGTTTTTCCAAAAGTTTTCTCACCAGTTAGAAAAATTGAAAATGAAAATTAAATAGAAATTCTCTCTCTTTCTATATATATATATATATATATATATATA
>JAPMOR010029689.1:542607-603920 GCA_026543865.1 Argiope aurantia
ATATATAACCAATATCTAAAATAAGAAATAGTTTGAAAACGAAGAAATAGTTTTGAAACCTTTCTGCATTTAAAAATCGAGATTGCTAATGATAAAACAATAGTTGGTATATACGATAAAAGGGATGAATTCAATTTTAAAATAACAAAACTATGTAACTACTATTCCAATCTAAACTCTAAAATTTTCAAAAATCTAATTTTCTCACAAGTTAACAGGATCAAAAGGGTTTGCAATAATAAAAATTCCTATATTGAAGCATCAAACAACCTGATTAAAAATTTAATTAAAAATGAATTTCCTAAAAATTACTGTGATGTCAATTTTTTAATTAAACAAGGTATGGTTTGGGATTAATCCTTTGGCTTAAATAAAAAATAGAGCTTTCCTTGCATATTATATCACCCAATAGATGGCGCTGGGAGCCTACAATTTTTACCTAAATTACCGTTAGCTTTGTGTTTTTAATAAGCGGGAATCACAATCGATAGCTTAAAATTTCATTTTCTGCTGATGGTATGTTCTTGCCTTTTCGTTTTTCCTTTAGTGTTATTTTATGGTATTTTGGTTTTTATTGTTATTTTTGTTATTGTATTTTCACTTATTAGTGGTTTTTTTCTTCTAATTTGTGGTTTTGTATTTTCCTTTCTGTTAAAATGGTATATCTCTTGGGCCTAATTTCAGGGGATTTTCGGGTCACGAGGAATCATTATTAGACTTCACTGTCTGCATTTCCTTCACAGAAAAAATCAATTTTTTTTGAATCCCTGCCTGAGGGTGACCCTTAATACTTTTGTATATATATATATATATATAGTGAAAAAAAGATCTAATTAAATCTTTTAAATATCCTTTCATAGCGTTTTGAAAACTCCTTAATATCTTTGTTTAAAATCATTACTATCTAATGAATATCTCAGCGTGAAATTTACTCTATGCCTAGAAAATGTTCCAATATATTGAAATGTGTAATTGCATTTTAAAATTGCCTAAACTTACTCAATTTTAATATATAAAATATAAAATATTTATTAATATATAATTAATATATATTAATTAATATATAAGAACGAAAGCAAAATGCCAATCAATAGAATACATTTGTATAAAACACATGATAAAAACTTTGCTGTTTATATTCAAACTTTCTGTCTAGTTTTAATCTTCGTTTTCATCAATTTCATTATTAGTGTCAAAGGATTTAAAACTTTTCTTACGTAAACAAATTAAACTCATATATAAATATATTTACATTATAAACTAATTATAATATCAAACTAAAATAAGAAAATTCGAATAAATAAACTTTTGAAGATTTCTATTAATAAGTGTTTTCTATCATAACATATTTTAAACGAAACATTTACGTTTAAAATGTTTGTAATAAAAATAAATCTTTGTTCAAGCATTTTTTTTTAATTTAATGACACAATAAAATTTCACAATTTTATTTAAAAGTGCTTTGTTAACTATGATTTTAATATTTAAAAGTCAATCAATTTCTAATTAATACTACAATTTTCCTTTTAGTTAGATTATGTTAATTTTAATTAATTCATTCATTCTTACAATCAGTAATTTAATTATTTTCTAAATAATTACATCTTAAAGCCTAAATTATAATTATTCCCGAAATTGTAGATAGTTTTTTTTAATGGTAAGTTATAGTTTCGAATGAATATGTATTTTGAAGAAATATTAATAATCTCTAAAGTTTTAATACTGAATTTATGATTAAATTACACACGGTTTTCTTTTAGAAGCTAATGTTTCAAATTATTCAAATAAAATAAATCATAAAAATGTCCATCATCATACAATAATGTTATTAATATTAAAAAGAATATAGTAAAAAATTAAGGAATTTTCGAATAATATCCAAATTTGTTTTATTATGTATATAAAAAGAATTTGGATACTAGAATTTATTTTAATGATATTTTCAATCTAGCCTTGCTAAACTTAATTTAGAAATTATAAGCTTAAAAATAATACCTTGCCTTACTATACGAAAAGCCTGTTTACAAGAAACAGAAAAGCGATATTATTTTCGTAATAAGTATGCTATAAATCATAAATAAAATAAGATATAAATGATTTATTTTAAACTAGCCGCTTTTGGAACCAGCTGGTTCGCGAATCTTAATGTTCGTTAAAATTTTAATAATTAAATATTTCATGCAATTCCTACTTTAATAGCTTCTTCATCAAAATATTTTAAAACTTCAAATTTTGATTGTCATATAATTCACTCATAATATTATAAAGGCCTTCAGTCATAACGTAATATGCATCTCTCTACTTTTCGGTAGAATTTATGCTTTAAATTAAAGTGGAAAGGATTAATCTGTAATTAATATAATAATATTTTTTACTGAAACAAAGCATTTTTTTCATAATATGATTACTGAGCATTTAAAACTTATGGGCACCAAAGAATATCTTTCTTAATTTATGTAATATCTCAAGAATTTGTCAACAAAATTTTCACAGATTCATCATGAACAGATCGATTAATTAACAATGTTTAATTTTAAATGCATCAAACACTAAGAAAATAAAATGAATCGTTTAAAATTATCGGTTGAAAACAGGTTTAAAAAAAACTGCTTAAAAAACGATGTACTTAAAACTATAAGCATATACAAAAAATATATAACTAACATAAATAAATTTTAATTACAAAAGCATACAACTAACCTAAAAATAATTTAAATCAAGTTCCCATCCGTTGATTTAAATTAAATTCAATCAGAACAGAATGCCCATGCGTGAATTTTCAACGCCAGTTACGGTAACGCAAATGGGGGAATTTTTCTACGCCAGTTAGGGTAACGCTATGCGGATTAGAAATTTTTAATTTCCTTTATTCTGTTTTATTTTAATTCAAAAGTACTTCAGAATGAATCTGAAAGATCGATTAATTAACAATGCTTAATTTTAAATGCATCAAACATTAAGAAAATAAACAGAATTGTTTGAAATAATTGGCCGAAAATTGTTAACCCTAGCCTCATTAGAGTGGGGTAAAAATGAAGCCTTAGATTTTTTTATTGGAAAAGTTAGTTTTTAATTAACAATTAAAATTCTAATTAAAAATTCAAAAAAAGGAATCCCAGGTGCACATTCTCGACCTCTAAGGTGTACATGTACCAAATTTGGTTGCTGTAAGTCAAACCGTCCGGCCTTTAGAGCACCAACACACACACACACATTGAGTTTTATATAAGAATAGACTACAGGAAAGAAGAATTTAAACTCATATATAACAACTTTCTTGATTTTTTCTCCCTATAGCATTGCCTTTGAAACTTTTCACTTTGATGTCTTAACCCATTAAAGTCCTCTTCCACAGAAGAGGTCTCCCCCAAATTTTCGCATACTTTCTGTTAAAGGTATCATCCACATTTCCTTTATATATAAAATTTTGTGACTTGAGCAAGACAAGAAAACCGGCACTTGTTACTTTCTCATATAAGTAGTATAGAGAAAGTTTAGTAATCGTCAAAAGATTTGATCTCGAGATTTTGGCGAATCTTCCCATTTCTACGAAAAACACACTTTTGAAAAATGTCCGTCCGTTTGTGACAAAGATTATTCAAAAGCACTTCGGTCTAAAGAGATGAAATTTGGTGTTCGGTCTTTGTACCAAATTTGTAGATTTCTATCATATTTTGAACAGAATCTTTTCAGAGGAAATCTGTCTCCTGTTGTTGAAATATATGTTAATATGATAATTATAAAAAAGAGATAGCTAGACGGACACACGCATTTAACATCTCTGGTGTAGACACCTATAAAAGTTTCAGCCAAATATAATCAGGAGTTGACCGCCTCTCGGTCTAAACATTCCAAAACATATAAACGTGGTAGTTCCAAAAATGCATTGAGTTAAATATTATAAATTTAGTTTGGGATTTTGTCATTGTGGTAGAAGTGTAGTCTTAAACAAATTTTTGCTTCAGTCGATTGGGAAAAACGAATCTAAAATACAGATTCTATTTTCGGCTGTTGTTAATAGTATTTCGTATTCCATATATTAATCACCAAATAACTCTTTTGCGTTGTTACTTTTGGTACTTTACAAGCCCCCTGACAGTTATCTGCCAGAGATTTAAGCCGAGTGAGCGCCTCTTGTTTTTTTAGTAGTGCCTACTAGGGCCAAGAGTAAGACTTAGCTACTTCATGAGTCACATTCGCTTGCACAATCCCTTTTTACAATAGAGCATATTCACATACCTCACAGATAGAACACGGAAGAAGAACAACCACGCCTGAACCGGGAGTCGAACCCAGAACGCCCAGATCACGATGAAGGCGTGCTACCCCGGCTCCCATGACGCCGATTCAGAGTAATTCTTCAAGGATGATACGATAGATTCAGCAAAAATCCTAAATTCACGTCAAAAATTAATGTTTCGAAACAATTCGATGTCTGTGCCATGCAAGGTATTCTCTCGTATAACCGTTATTAGAGTATATGCAGAAACGCTTTGGAGAGACCCCCCCCCCCCTGCTTGTGTATTAATTGCACGGTACTGAAAAAAATATTTATGAAATATCAAATTGTGGCATGAATTCAGAATGTGATCAGTAAAATTCTTTTTTATCGATTAAACACTGACACGGGATTAAATTAAAAGTAACAAAAAATCTAGTATGTATTCTGGGCAACTATTTTACGGGCGGATCAGTACGAAAATGTAACACAGAGCTACAGCTCTAGTAGTGTCTAGTCCCACATACTTGCTTAAATATTTGCTTAAATTCGCGTGTTCTTGAATGATTCTGTTTACACGCATGCAAAAAAATAGACAGACGGACGGTTAAATTTGCTATGGTTATGCATTGAAGGTGGTAAGCAAGCGTACCAAATTTTATCTAAGTAGTTCTTTGATTATCGTTTCCATTTCTTTTAGGAATAGTTGGGCAGATAATTTTCCCTCTAGTGGGTTTGGTTCGGAATTTGACAAAAGTTTTCGAATAGGATTTTCAGTTAACATACCATATTTCATCCGTCTAGCTCAAAAAATATTTGAGTTATCATGTTCACAGATATGCAAATATACTTCCAAAAAATTATTTCTCGAACTCTGGGAAATTTGAAACATGGAGATTCGTCACGAACTCGTGTTTGAAATTTTTCCCGATTGCAATACTTTCTCTTTGTATACTTTGTTTATGAGGAAGCAAAATAAGTTTGGTGTCTTTGATCCACCGAATAAAAAATAATTAGCTCAAAATTTTTTTAATTAAGTTTTTAAGGTCGATGATTATGATAAAAAATCGAATTGTGGTGAAAATAAATATGATTTTCTTAAAAATTTAATATTCTTACGGTTTAAACAGTTTTCCTTATGAAAAAGTTTGGAATTTATTTTCTAAGTCCAATTTTTTATGGAAATAATGCTGACTTTTATATTTGCTTTCATATGCATTTTAATATTATGTTACATCTTTAAAAGCTATTTTCTCAAATTCTTATCTTTGTTACAATTTTCTTATAACAAACCTCATAAATTAAAATCTAATGCATATTTTTTGTTCAAATTCAGTAAAATAATTTCTCAATATGTTCCGCAGTTCTTGTACTTGAGTATAATTTTTTTTCTTTAAAAATAATCTATAGTTGTTTTAATACTTCACGTTGTCAACAAAATCTCTTGTTATTTCAATCGAATCCTAATATTTAAAATGTGGATAAAAATTTAGCTTATTGTTTAGTTTCGGAAGTAGATAATATATTTCTCAAATTCTCTGCAAAGGATTTTAGCAGGTTATTTGAAAATCTCTAACTAAAAAGTTTGTTTTTTGCTTTATATGTTTTTTTAGCCAAAAAAAATCTTGTTTTCAATATTTAAAGAACTTTTGTTCTTTTTTCAAACTTTTGTAATTTATCCTGTTTTTGTTTCCCAAGCGTTTTTTTCCAATCAATATTAAGCAAAAATTAAAAAAAAATAACTATTATAATATTTTAGAGTTTGTTTATAAATTTATACATAATTATTTAGTATTAAGGCTTGAAACCAAATTTTATTTGTCTATTTAAAATGTCTTTCAACTATCGTATTCCCAGACAGACAGAGGGACAAATATAATTCCAGGCATATGTTTTTCGGACACTGTTAGGACCGAAACGTAAATATACTTTAAATTCTCGAAGTTGAATTTTCTGGCGATTACAATATTTACATTCTTAGTATACATGATATACAAGAAAGCAAAAATGCTTTAACTGATTTGACCATTCTGACATCAAAACTAGCCAAAGCATGGACATTTTAATATCGCTAGTTTGAAAACTTTCAACGATTGCGCAAGGATCATATTCCAATCTTCGATTCCGTTTCCTCAAGCCTTTGGTTGTTTTGAAGTAATGGAATTCAAAGATTCATAGCTCGGTTGGTTTTGATTGTCAAAGAATTGAACTTTCCTAGTTTAAAATTAGCATATCAAATATTAGCTATAGGATATGAAAACTTTTTCAGCAACGTATTTATTATAGTAAAATTATTGAATTCTACTATTCAACTAGGTATTCTATAGAATAATGATTACTTAATAGTTAAAGTATGAAATACGGCATTCAAAAGTTCTTTGAACCGATTCTAGCTGCTTTAAGTCAGTTTTGAATCGCTTATATTGATTAGTCTTGAACCGTTTATATTTCTTTGAAGTGGATATTGACACAAAGATCTGTTGCAACATCTTAGAGTTGTGGCATTTGGACAAGGATTTAAAACGTGCTCGTATAAAAAAATATGTAATAATAAAAAGTGCACTCGTTTCAAAAGTAATATAGAATGCAATTCAAACTGTTATTACAGCAATCATTTGCTCTAATAAGTAATGAAAAGGAAAATAAATGTATTTCATAAAATTTAAATTAATATTATCTTGCATTTTTGTTTGAAAAATGTTACACAATATTTTTATGAAGCAACATTTTTTCTTCTCAGCATGTTTTTTTAAATAATATTTAAGTATAACTATTTCTGCAACAAACTCTTTTTTTCCTTTCTGTTTAACTAATCTTACCAATATGCGCAAAAATAAATTTTATCTTCTGCATTTCCTTATTATTTATCAATAAATCATCCGCAGTAGCTATAAAATGTATTTTTCGAGAGATTTTAGCTATTTATGATCAATTAATTTATAAAACAGCTTTGAAATTGTTTATTTTTCACTTTAACGATCTATCATTCGTTATTTCATAGAATAACTAGATAAAGCATGAAACTTTTCATCTATTATCTTGTGAGAACAAGATGTTGTTTTGGTTAGGGGATTTGAAACTTGAAATCGCGTAGGCAATGAATAAAGCATAAATAGCAATTTTCATCATCGTCTTTTAATCGCATATATTTTTGTATCTGCTTTTACCGGTATTGCATTATTATTACGCATGTTTCTTTGACAGCAGATGCGTTTTCAAAAGGTTGACATAGAACTATGACATCATAGCTGTTATTTCATCTCAAAATCGGTCGAGTTCCAAAAATTTGTTTACCAGCTACAAAAATTAAAAATGAAAGTTTAAAAAAATTATCGTTATATATATAGAGAGAGAGACGGGGGTGGGGGATAGAGACTGATAGAGTAGTCTCGTGATTGTTACAAATTAGTTTAAATTGATTAATGACTTAAATTAATAAGACAAATAATGACTTAAAAATAATAATGTTCTCGCATGACTATTTGAAATTTGCGATAGATTTCATTTTCATTTTTTTAAAACTTCTATTTTCAAATTTTTTAGCTGGCAAACCAAGTTTTGGAACTCGATCGATTTTGCAATGAAATAACAGTTATGATGTCATAGTTCTACGTCAAACTTTTAAAAACGCATCTGCTGTCAAAGAAACATGCGTAATAATAATGCAATACTGGTAAAAGCAGGTAAAAATACATATGGGATTAAAAGATGATGATGAAAATTGTCATTAACGTTTTATTCATTGCCTACGCGATTTCGAACTTTAAAACCCCCTAACTAAAACAACATCATATTCTCACATGATAATATTTCTTTCCAGCTTCGTCAAAATTGTTTATAATTAGTATTTTATTTTTTATGAATTTTGTGCGACACCATAACTTAGATCTATTATTATCCTTTCTTAAATAACTTTCTGGCTATGCGGTTTACTTTGAAAAGTCTTTCAGATAGAATTTTAGAATTTAGAATGATTTTACTTAAAATGATTAATAGGAAATTGAAGGAAATGCGGAATACGCCTACATACTCTTTTATGGAATATTTTTTCTTGACAGGAAAATATATGCCATAAAAGAGGGTGAATTTTTTTCTGCCGTTACAAAATCAGTATTCTTACAGGGTGACGTATTTTCCTTCTTTCTTTCTCGTGGGGTTGTTGAAACGTGGCAACACCAAAATGAGATAAAACGAAATTTATGACGTCATTTCTACTTTTTTAGATGCGATTAAATCGTTTCTATTTTTATAGATTTACTTCCAATTCATTTTCGCTATTCATCTGATGTGAAAATTATATCAAATTATATATTATTTCACATCATCATCAAATTATTATCACCATAATATTATATCATAAAATTAATTAATATCTGAAAAAATATATTATATTTAATATATAAATATATATCAAATATCAAATTGAAAATTATATCTATTTTTAAATCTTATCAATGATAAGATTTAGAATTACAAATTATTATTGGTGCGTTAAATGCATATTGATAAAAATTTATTGGCATTTTTCAGTGGAATGAATTAATTTAAAAATAACTTTTAAAAAGTAAACAATATATCTTTATTCTGAAAATAATAATTGTATATCTAGAAACACAATTAAAGTATTATATTTATTTTGAAATAACAAATTTTTATACTGGATATTTTTTTAAATTTTAAAACAGTTGTGAAATTTATTTTTCTTTAGAAAATAACACTTTAAACTAAATAAAAACGAAAATAAATAAATAAATAAAAATGGTATAAACATTAAAAGCTCGACATAACTTTTTAACTGAAATTCTAGAAGTCGAGCCAAAAAGCGTGTTTCCTTGAAATGAATAATCTATTTATATTGGAGTTTTAATGTCATTTATATTTTAAACCTATTTTTTATAATTGTTTACTGTGGATGTATGTTTCTTTAATTTGCTATGTATTTTCAGTTTATTTGACGCATGTAGACAAAATTTAGCGCTGTGTTGAAGTATCACCAGAAGAAGCTAGCACAATAAGTAACAGTTAGTACAAGTTTTGAAACAATTTTTATTTAATAAATATCAATTAGCAATTTTCATATTATTTTAGAAAATCACCGTCCGATAGGTGTAGGATGGAAAATCCAACAGGCTCACGGAAAGGATAATGATGGTTTAATCTACTTGAGTCTACGAAACAAAAGTGACAATTAATAAAAGATAAAAAAGTTTCTCTCGATTCAGCTAATACTTACTAGTTTGTGAGCCTTCGCTTTCATAGTTACCATGATAAGATACCGCATGTTATAGAACAAATAATAGAACTCGAGTATTAATAAAGATATTGCCAAGATTCTTAAATATTCGGGATTATTCATTTTTAACATCAACATCAGCAAAATCCTATGCAAGCGAAGAAACAATCGCCAAATTTGTTGCCAAGGATGTGTGTCATTTAGCCAGAAGGAATTCAGTATCCGTCAGTGTTATTGTAAAACTCTATTCCTAACAACGAGATAGGTCATGCATGGAAGTAATTTTACTAATTTTTAACGATGTTTTTAAAAATTATTAACATGTAATTCTCAAAAGCAATTTTAATATTTTGCATCATTGTGAAATGCCAAATATTCCGTTATAGCAAATTTTTCTGAATTTTTAATGATATTTTAACATTTGCCGAATCAACTTTCTTCTAAGAATATTAAAAAAATAAAATACGAAATTTTATTTTATATTATTATCTATGTCCCGTGGGACGAATTACATCTTCATAATTGTTACACAAGGCAATAGATCATGTTTCATTATTTTAATTTATTAATTTCAACATTGATTTCTTTTTCGTTTATTTTTTTTTATTTTTTTTTTATTTTTTATAATTCATCTTATAATGCTTAAAACTGTAATGAATGTTACTACGCAGATTTTGAAGTTTATGTTTTAAATATGATTATGTAGCTCATTGATCACTTTTCATCGATCATCTCTTCTTGGTCCTCGCATAAGGAAGTGTATAAGAAAGAAACAATGCTTTAAAAAAACAGTATATTTCCTTATATAAATCTTCAGCTTCGAAGGGAATTCAAGCTCAGACATTTTAAATGGAAGGATAAAAATCGTTTTTCAATCATGATACAAACAAGTCAAGAAAGTTTTAAGTGCTATATATTTCTCTTTCAACAAGTATCTGAGTTTTTTTTCTTTTTTAACATGTGGTTCGAATCTGAAATATTGCTTCCCTGCGCAATTATCTTAATGGTTAGAAAGAATGTTTTGCAAATATTTTAGTGACCGCTGAATGGCAACAAATTTGATTTGGCCCTGATTTAGGCAACAAATTTGACGACAAAGGGAATTGTTCATGAAATTTCGAAAATTTTATCAATACCTTGATTAAGATTGAAGATACTATATTCTTCTAGAAGCTTCTTGCATCTTCTTGAGTAGTCATTGAAATATTTATAAAACTTTCTTCCTTACCATGAATCCAACTGCAGAGAGAAGCAATATTACAAATTTTGAACAATATCAGTCATGAGAATCGGGTGAGAATTATGACATAGAATAAAGTCTGCTCATTAATGTGTTCTGATTTGTACATTATTATTGGCATAACTGACACTAATATTGAAATTGCTCATTTGTCATGTGCTCTAAAGCACATGTCGAATTAAAAATAGTATTTAATTTTTTATCTAATGCATCTTTCAGTTACACAGTCTTCTTCATATGAGAATGCACTTAATGCCACGTCTCACAATGATGCAAATTCTCAAAGGTTATATTACAAATTGAATGAATATGACAAGAGAGCAAGCAAGAAGTAGATTATAAACACAAGTAAATGGAAGTGCAAATCCATATCATTGAAAATAAAAAGCACAGATTCATGTTATTCTTGGGAATAACATTTTAAGTGTTCTGAAGATGAAAAAGCATGTAAGATGTGATAGACTTTATATTTAAATCTTCACATTTGAAAGCTGGTTGGATTTCAAATACAAAGCCACTAACAAAAAGTGAAAATATAGAATTACAAATTCATGTTATAGAAAATCCCTCATCGTTATTTTTGAAACATGTGATAATATATCTAATGCAACAGAATTAAATTAGTATGTCTCATTATGTAAATTATTTGTGATTTTAAACTCTGTTTGCAGCAACGAAAGTTTGTTTATATATGTTATTATATATCATGTAAATTAAAAGTTCAGTTACAGTTTTGCTGTTTCATAATTTTATAATCATATGCCATAAAAATAGTTCTTAACTTTTAAATTTTATTTCATGTTTATTTAAAAACTTTTCGCTTTTTTTACTTTCAATTATTTTTTAAAAATATAAATAAATTGCTTTATATCTTCCCTTGACATTCAGATCCATTCCAAACTAATCAGTAACGATCTTCACTATAGGAAAGGGGATGTAACGTAGCGTAGTAGCAATCTGTTCCAGGTAGGACAAAAATTGAGGTTTTAATATATATCTGAAGCAACATAAGTACGTTGTTTTGCCCCAATAAGGGCATCATTAACGCTTTTAAACCATGTCCGAAGCAACAGAATTATCCCGAATCTTAGTCTGTCCTAGCCAATATCATGCAGACGTCAACGCATGCTGTCAAAAAGAGCTCTACTCAACCCTAGTAGAACACAAATATTGTACAATATTGTATGACATTGATCAACATTCGAAATATTGTATAATATTGGGGAATATTGATTAATATAAAATATCGCACAATAAAATCGCACATGTACAATATTGTGCAACAGTCTGTGCACAATATTGCGCAATGTAATAATCATAAAGATTTTGGAGACAATCAATCAACGTTTTCATTTTAAGACCTTAAAAAGATCTTGGGGACAATAAATAAACTTTTTCATCTTAAGACTTATGGCATCATTACATAGAATAATGCACTGAGAAAAATTTACTTTGACCTACTCATTTATTAGGAGATTTTTGTGCTCTATTTACAATACCTTAAAAGTAAAATTTCACTACATTTCTTTTCTATAAATTGATTTGATGAAAAGTTACTTGTCAAATTCCAAGGAGATAAGCGCTGAAATTGTTTCTTAACCTAAGAGATGACAGTCATATGCTTCAGTAAATCTTTCGCCTTAATTGGTTGGGATTCTTAGTTAGTTAGTTTTGTAATTTTTTCCTTTGCCAATGTTCACATTCTTTAATGAGGTGATCAAAAGTTCCCACTGTCTTCCTAAACTGACATTTGTTGTCTTTACTGAAAGGTCTCTCTTAATGGATTCTAAAAATCCCGAATGTTTTAAAGATATAATTGACAAAAAAAATCGCCTTTTATTCGATGGAATTGAATTTTCTCATAAAATTCTTTTGTTTTAAAACCATTTTTAGGCCTTTTTCCAACAGTGGTGTCGTTCCTCATTGATTCTATTTTTGCCTTCATTTCTAATCTGAACAATAAATTAAATATCTATTTCATTGATTAGAATATATGATTTGGCCAATTAATACATTTCGATAGTGATGTGGATGTCCGTGTTTCGAATCCATACTAAAGGCAAATTTTCCTTTCTTTCTTTAATACAATCTTTAAATTTGTTGATTGTTACTTCTCCTTATATAGAATTCAACTAAATATGATATGATCGGGAATCTGAATTTATTTTAATGTTTCATTTTTAATTATTGTCTTTAACACAATCAATGAATTTTCTAAGTCGACCAACTTTCTTATCATAAATACTGTACATTTTTTACAAAGTTTATATAGGCTCTTATTAAACTTCCATTCTGTTCTTGAAGAAAATCTAGGATCTACAGAATAATAATAGCTACAAAGGTATGTTGCAACAGTTTGTTTGTATTTTGTATGCCAGTTTCAATAAATGCATCATCAGCAATTTTAACTGAATTTTTCTACCATCGAAATTATATTAGTTTAATTTGTTATGCGCAAATCAGTGACTTTATTTTACATCTGAAATGCAAAAGAGCTTGAATATGTTCCTCTATTTGTATATTTATAGAATTTAGACTATATTTGAAGTCATATAAATGCATTAGTCTGTTTCTTTAAGTGCAGCATAAGTAATGTTGAAGGATGTCTGAAGTTACGGAAGTAAGTTTGTTATCCATTATTTGCACCATGAGGAATTTTAAACTATAATTGAAATCACAAAAATAATTAGTGATTTTTAAGTTGTATCTGGAATTACTGAAATATGTTTGTATCCTTCGATATGTCCATCATAAGTGACAAAGCACTTAGGCAGCAATGATTGTTCTGTCACATGTTCGAAAGTAAGACTAGATTCACCTTTGCCACTGAATTCATCATTCAAGTCTTTTCGAAATGCCGATAAAAGGAACTCTGAACTTTCGTTTCTCATGTTTACCTATCAAATGTATCCTTATCAATTTACAAGCTTTCAAATCTATTATGTATAATTTTAAAAACAAGGAAGAAGAAATAAAGGGATCAAGAATCATAAAAACTGTATTGGAAATTTCTGATTTCAGGGAACACAACAACAACACTGGGAATCGTTTCCCCAAAACTTTCTCGCATAACCTCTAATAAAGGTATTATTCAAGAGAATGCCTTGCTTGAAATTAGCCCACAATAGTTACGAAATATTGACATTCCACGTGAATTCAACATTTTTTCTGAATCTATCATGTTATCCTTGGCGAGTGTTTTGGCGGTTAATCCCTGCCATGTGGTTAACCCTTAACTGGGGACTTCTGCGAGACCGCAAGCGATGGATTTCGGTCACCCCTATTCTATTTTTAACTCAATTGAATGGATTGAGCCTGTAGCTTCCTGTTTTGTGAGCTTCAATATACGTGCACGTTTTCAACTGATTTTAGGGGTAGCTTTTTAAAATAATTCAGTTATTTCTTTGAGCGTGGTCTTTAAGACCACATCTTCCTGTCCCTGTTAGTGTCCTAGTGATAAAAAAGGCTTAGCAGATGGCGCTAAAACTTGAGCCCCGAAATATCATCCAATTTACTGATCCTGTTATGAAGCAGTGCTTCAGAACTTTTAAATGAGGCAGAAAGTGATTTTAGTGATAAGGATAATTGTACAGATGAGTTTTTCGATGAAAAATCACATTCAACTGATTCTGATATGTATGTTCAAAATAATTAATTTTTCTAGTAATAATGTATTTTGAAAAATTTATAAAATGTATTAATATACCAAGAGGCATATATACATAATTTATAGTTTGATTTTTATACTAACTCTTAACATATATGTTTAAATGCTCTAGAAAACCATGCTATGAAATCACACATGCCGATAAAAAAAGGGCCAATTTTACCTATTTCCAATTTTTATTTTTCATATAATTGTTGAATTTTACATATATTGACAATATATTATATTGTCTTCTACATACCTTCATATATTGTAAAAATAAATATGATTTAAAAAGTAAAAAATTATGTTTTTTCAAGAATGTTATTTATTGTAACATGTAATTTGAGAAGAAAATGTATGTTCCAACGCATTTACTTTTTCAATGATAATATATTTTGAAAAATTTCTAAAACATATCTATATATCAAGAAAAATATCTACAAAATATATTGGCTGTTTTCCATACTAATAAATTCATTAGAAAATTTAATTTGAGTAAAAATGAAACGCGGTCTCGTAGACCGCACCTTCCCAGTTAAGTCCTAAAATTTCACGTCCCCAGTTAAGGGTTAATAGTATTATTACAATTCTGTAATGTTGCTTTTCAGCACAGTTAGTTCAATCACTGGAAAAACTGTTTTAAAATCAACTCTGTTGGATACTGATCGGGTGTCCATTTCGCGAATTGGTGACGAATTTAGCGTCTTTGACGATAAAACAGATATTACTGGAAACTTACAGAATTTTAGCGAGTGTGCCAAAAGGAACCGATATATGCCTGATTGTTCCAGAACATTCTCTGTCTGCCTCGGGAACTATTAAAGGCCGACAGACTCAAGCTAAATTCAGTCGTGTATTGAGTCGCAATCGTGGAAAGAGCCAATGCCGTATAGTTAGATCAGTCCAGCGAAGCGCAAGCGTTGTGGAGCTCACGAATTTGCTACATTAAACTGTGTGCCGAGTCCTGGTGTTTATTGTTGAAGAAGCATCGAGTCGTGTGAGGAGTAGTAGTGTGTCCGCAGTTGGATACAGCTAAAGCGAGGAGACAGTGGATAATTGCAGGCGTCTGAAGAGACCATAGAGAGTAGCTACGAAAATTTCCTCCTCCTGCTGAATTCTGTCTGGTCGCTTTGTGTGCTGCAGTTGTTATTACTACCGATTACTACTTATGGGTTACTGTTTGTTGACTTCAAGACTCTTGATCGACCGATAATCTCAGATCTTTAAGCTGAACTCAAATGCTGATTCAATAAATACTGACTGAGTTTCAACTTTGTACCCTGGAATATTATAGTTTCCATGGTAAGGTAAAAAAGAGTCGCAGAAAATTCATCATAGTTCGCTATCTAATGGATCTGCTGTCATGATTGTTGTAGATAATAGAATTTTTATTTTGGTTGCAGCAATCGTCACATTTTTGGACAAGGCAGGGAATGAATGAAACGGGATTCATTCTGTCTTTACCAGAACTATTTGTGATACTATCTTCCTTCTAATGGAATTAACAAAGCTGGGAAGAAACACTGCAAATTTGTAATATATGAATGACAAGAAAATAAGTAAGGAAATACGTAAGGACATAATTGTTTCACAAATATGGATATATTAGTATGCATTTCAAATTTCGTTAAAAACTCTTATGCCAACTACGAAAATCAGGAATATTTATTAATGAATTTTTACGACAAATAAAGCAACATTATATTAATGTTTTCTCTTAATGAATGAATTAAATTATAGTGCATACTCCGTACAAAAAAAATCTTGAATAAATTTTATAAAAATGCGGAACATGTGTAGGAAGGTAAATTTTAATAAAAATAAAACTGAATAAAATGACATTTTTATGAGTGGATATTATTCTGAAAATAGTGTCAAGTTTCATTTTCAAAATTTATTTTGCAACTGATCCTAAAACAACTTGCGAACAAGTCTGATGAAAATAAGAACAGGTTGTGCTACCCTTTAATATTCGAATTTTCAATTTTGGTACTTGCTTTAGGGAACTTTTACTGACTACATATAAATTCCTTTTGCATTAGGAAACACGCATATTATTCACTATGGTATTATAAAATTACCTGGGGATTATTTGAGATATCTTATTCACCGAGAAAGGCAAAAATTCAACGTATTCCAGTAAGAAAGATGATAAATTTCTGGAGATTTAAAACTTTAAATATCTGAATCTGCTTTTAGATTGCAAATTAATACTATCTGAAAACAGATCTGTCGATTTTCTTAGCTCTAATTACAATTCAGAAGCTGAAAAGGGATTAATCTGTTTTTTAATGCTTTCTTTTCTCGAAGCCAGTTTCATTTACTCTAGATGAATAATCAAAATTCTTAATAGATCTGCTCTAAATAGTATATACCACTGCCGAATTTGTCATTAAGAAAAAGGAACCTCTTATAAAAGCGATGTTATAAGGTTTTAATAAATATTTAAACATTGCAAATGTATTTTTTACTAGTTTATTCTAGAACCCAAAATATCAAACTGAAGGATGCTAGAATATGTTTTTTAATTTTTTCTTTACTTGGATTTTTTTTTTACCAGCAAAAAGTATTCACTCCTGGAAGATAATCAAAATACAACTGTTTTGAATTGTATGTACTACTTTTGAATTTATCCTTAAGAAAAAAGAAAATTCATATAACAATGGATATTAACAATGGTTTAACGAATATTTAAACTGCAAAAATATTTTTGTCTATTCCATTGTAGATCCCAGAGATTCAAACTTGTGGTGAAATGAAGATCATCATGATCCTTGCAGTGGAAGCAACAGGACATATGTTTTCAGGAACATTTCTTTAATGATCACACTGCACACACACATACACACACAAAAAAACCCAGAAACACGAACACAAGACAGGACATTAATGCGCGCACCTCTTATAGAACAGCGTCTCATCTTATTTTATTAACAATCGCAATGCACTATGAGATGCGTACCTAATCAGACATCGTCATCTATTATCTATAAGAGAAAATAGAATAATGCAATTGATATAAACTGACGAAATCTAAAATATACTTTTTTTAATGATTTCTTTACTCAAAAACGGAGAAAATATTTATTTCTGGAAGATAAACAAAACACAGGTGTTTTAAATTGTAAATACTATTTTTGAATTTATTATTAAGAAGAAAGAATCTCTTATAAAAGCGATTAACAGTGGTTTATCGAATATTTTAACATTGAAAACTTATTTAAAAACAGCTATCTGAAAAATATGTGAAATTTCAGCTCACAGATTCGAGTGTTTTCCTATTTAATAAAAAGTAAACAAGAACCACAGGCTTTTGATAAAATAGGTCCTAATTATTTATAAGCAAACAAATATAATTATATTTCTAGTTAAAACAAATAGGTCAATTCCAAAATCACCAAATAATTGTTTTAGAGGAAATTCATACCAAAACATTAAAAAATAAAAACATCGCATTTCCAATGAAATAAACTGAGAGAGAAAATAAATATTTTGGGGTTTCTCGAGTTTACTAAAGTGAAAAACTACCACATCCGTCTGACGCTTCCAGGTGATAAATATTTTTCACTATACACCATTTCGGAGAACTTCATTCAGTATTAAAGCATATAAAATCTCTTTAAATGAAAGATTTCTAAAACATTTTCTGGGACTGAAAAATATTACAATAAGTAATAATAAATAAAAAGTATTTATTTATTATGACATAAGATATATTGACATAATTATAGAGTATTTTATTCTTTATCCTCATTATTTATATATTTGAGATATACCATTTTTAGGTCTTGAATGTTTTCTTAGCTGGGATTAATAAATGCAACAGATTTCAGTTAAAAAATTTGTGTAAATTGGCTTCAATGGATTACTGATCAAAACACTTTAAATTTCAAATTTTGATATCATCAATGATCTACGCCATCCTGTTCCTGCTTTACACCATTCTGCTCTTTGTGCTATGAACTGTCCTTCGAAGTGCTCATTTTTATCGTCTAAAATATGCATAAAATCAATTTGGTAACAAATGCTTTAGGCTTCCAAAAGGTGTTCGAAAAGCATAGGAAAGGTTTCGATTTTAGTACTTTGGAGAATATACCCACAATATTTGTAGCAAGTTAGAGAACATTTTGTCTAGATCTCTGTCTCTCTGTTCTTAATGTTACATCTTTTGCCTTTATGTTATTTTAAATTATGAATTTTGAAGAATTTTGTTAGTTTACTTGGGAAGTGAAGTTATTTTTTATTGGCTTACAAATATAAATAAGTTTTAAACTTTGAAACTTTATTCTGTTTGAATACTTATAAATAAATATATTTTAAATAAATTAAAAACTTCGTATAAATTTTAATAATATAATAAATGTTTACAATAAGCTATAAAAATTATAATTATTCTTAAAATTTAAAAAAAAACGAGGACTTTTGAATGGTTAAATTTTATGACGCATCAAGGATTTTTAATTTTAATATACATGAAAATACCATTTTAAAATTATGTTTCAGTATCAAATATATCTTTCATTAATTAATACATTATATATATAGAGGGAAAAAATGAAATTTCTAGAAATTATAAAGTGTTATCTCACTTTGTACACGACACCACATCAGTCAACAATAGCTTGGATATTAGAAATATGGCGACCGATAAGAACTTTCCCGACGTAAACGGACACTAAATTGCAAGAAGGAGGAAGGAAATATTTATCTTCAATCGTCTTTACTTTCGGCCGATTTGAATTTTTAAAGAACTAGAAATGAAGAGCGAAGGAATCTAGAAAGTTGTTAATTCAAAAAGTCCCAAAAGGATAGCCAAGTTCATCGCTAATTCCAGATTTGCTGATAAATCTGTAAAACTATTTTCCTTATCGAGAGACTCAGTTCGCTAGGAAGCAATTTTACAAATTCGTAACACTAAACATGTCTAATATTAACCTGCTTCGGGTTCAAAAGCTGTCTCAAAATTTTGGCATAACCCTTAGCATCAACGAATGCCAATTTTTTCACCAAATAGTGTAACATTTTTTTGCAAATATAAGTACTAAATTGAACATTCTATATTTATATGGTAAGTGTTATTTAAAATAGAACTTTCTTTTGTGACGAAAAGATACAGTTTACTTGAATTGGTTCAAGTGACTAAATTAATACTAATATAATGTGTGCACTACCCATCTGTTAAGGACGATAATAATGTTTTAAGGAAACATGGTTCATCATTTTTTTAATTGGAAGGTTTGAAATTATATTCTACTTTATGTAAAATAGTACTCTATAACTCTTCTCTAAAATTTTTTTTGAAATTATTAAAAAAAGTTAAAAAATTAAATTAGTTAAAAAATTGGAGCGTTTTAAAGCCTTAAGGCTGTTTTAAATATGAAGATTTCTCTCAAATTTTGTAAAGGTAGCTATTAATATACTACATAAAACTTAGTATTTATTTCTTCCTGCCAAAAGTGTTTATGTTTTTATAATTTTTTATTGTGAAATACATAAAATTATCTAAAAAATGTTGAAATTTCGACCTCGGACCATTTTAAAAAACTTCTATACACCTTAAAGCTAATTCCATACTAAGTGTTATAAAACATATATTTCTGAACATTCACAAAAATTTCACACCCCTACCTTTATTTTTAAGAACGCCTCAGGCTTTCGAAATGTAGCATATAAGCTAAAACACAACATGGAAAAAATGCATTTAAAGTTTTTATTCATCTAAATCATAATATAAAATCTATAGAATTTGAAAGTTCGTGCACAAAATGGAAAGAACATTTTTCAGACTATTAAAATAAAACGTTTTTTCGGCTGGCAATTTGTAGGAATAATGAACATGAAGTTTTATCTAAAAGATTTAACTGTAATTATAATAACCAATATCTCCAAAGAACCAGCTGGTCGCCAAAGTCGACTAGTGATTTAGTAATATAATGGAAAAATATTTTGAATATATCAAAAAACAATACATAGTTCACATTCAACCACCAATTGGTGTATGCTATGGAAATCAGAAATTACACATGCAAACTTTTCAACATAATTCAGTTGATGTTATAAAATCTATTAATATTCTCAAGTTTAGTTTAGTTATATTAACGTCCCGTTTTAAAGCAACACTAGGGCTATTTTGGGATGGACCTCGTAATTTTGAAGCGCGGTCAGATGACGAGGACGGAGTCTGAGCTGGCATCCCCCTCTCCAAGCCACACCAGCGGAAGGACATTTGGCATGACGGATTTAACGTGCAACAGACCTCCTTACACGACGGATCTTCGGTGGAATCGGGTCTCATACTTGAAACCCTACGGCTCACAAGCCGAGACCTTACCACCAGGCCACCGCGGCCCTTTAATATTTTCAAAGATTGTATAAAATGCAAATTCTGGTCAAAATCTTTGAAATTTTGTCTCTTTCTGTTCCTTCAACCTCCTTTACTAACCCTGAGAAATGGTTTTGTTATCTGTGTTCTAGGAAGAACAATCAACGATACCGCTTTTTTTTAAATTTAACATAATTTTTTAAAATTTTTAATTAGTACGCAAAACCTTTGAGTATATTAAACGAATAAGAGATCAACTTAAAATTTTTGTCTCTATAATCCACTAACCCCTCTGAGATAGTGGATCATAACAACCAATTTTATTGATTTTTTTTCCTAATTATATTTTTGACTGATTTAGATTTTAACTAAATGTTAAAACTTTTTATGTATGAAATCACTTTTACACATAAAATAATTTTTTTTAATTTCTCAAAATCTTCAATTTTAAATGTAAAAGGAAAAATGTAAAAAAATAACTTTTTAATAAATTAAAATTATAAATTATTAATTATTAATTAAATATTTTTTTAATTAATTAAAAAATAAAAACAATTTTGATAGTTTTTAAAATTTAATTTAAGAGAGAGGTTTTTTTTCATAGATTTTTTATGGTGAGACATATAGATTTACTTATCGTTTACGAAAATTTAATTTCACAGATATACATCCAAAAAATGTTCGGGACCTAAAAGTTCACTTTAAAGAGTATTAACTTTCACTCCATCCTATGAAATAAAGTAATTTTATCTTCTTTCGTGAATTACGAACCTACTTGCAAATTAATTCCTGGTACTTTCTATTTTTCTGGGGATAATTACTTCTTACATTTATTTTTTCAAAATCTGCACAGTAATTTTTTTCTTGTTTGAGATTCGATAATTATTTCTTCAGTAAACAATTTCAAGAACTGCCCTTATTTCTAAAAAATGGCCCTTATTCAAGTCCCTTATTCTTATTTCAATATATTCCTTTTTTTCTGAAAAAGGGAGTATATATTGCTTCTCATACATGTACTTAACGCATAATGATTTAAAATCGCGCAATATGTTTTCAATAATAAATTTAGAAATGTAGTTATACGTGTCATTTAAACCCTGAACTGGTATATAATATCTCATTTCAAAAGTAATTGCTCCCATTTTTTATATTTCAAGACAATTCATTTAATAAAGTTTTTGGTTATTCTATGAAAAAATAATAATAATTTGCTTCAAAACATCCTTTAAGACGTGAAATAATCGTTTCATAATTCTTCTAAAAGATCAAGTTTCTCCTTTGTTATAAGAACGGAAATTAATACTAGGAGACAGTTTTTCATATTCTTCAGAAAATTAGGAGAGGTCATTTTGACCAATTATTTTAAATGACAAAAAATATATTGTATATTTTCTAATGAAAGGGTTTAGAATATATTTGATTATTAAATCTTAATACCTATATTTCATATTATATTCTTTTATTTTTTGAGAATTTATTTCATAAAAGTTTGGCTAATTTTAACAAATAATCACTATTAGCTGTGATATTTCTCCATCCTTAAGAAATTGCGCTGCTTCATTTCATATCAAAGATCCTCTAGTGATTTCAAATATTCATCTATTTGCATTTTTCTCCAAAATGGGAGAAAAATCGTACAACAAATATTTTGATCGAACATGAACTGCTGTCCAATATTTAATCATAAACATTTTTAAATTTTGTGTCCTGTAGTATATAAAAGATTTAATATGTTTCTTTTATTACATGTTGTTAAGTTTTGACCTACTTTATAACAAAGCAAACAATTTTCGATTTTCCTGATTAAAAAATAATTTATTATTGCAAAATTCTAAAAAATTAGAAATCTTGAGTCAAAATATGCCAAGAAACATTTGCTTACAAAAAGTAATCGAATATAAGGGCAATGCATAAAAATGTAAACATTAAATTCCTATACTATAAAAATTATATATATATTTTTGCTAACTGACAGTTAAATTATTTATGTAATGTAAATTCCATCAGTTCTAATTTTTGAACTAAAATAGCAATCCAATGCTTTGAATGGCATTCTTTCTAAATTGTAAGATGTATTTATTACACACTAGTCGCCTTTGGTGACTAACTGATTCTCAAGAAATATTATTTATATTTAATTTCAATTATATCGTTTAGATGTAACTTCACATCCTTGCTTTCGTCAAACTTTTAAACACTAAAACTCTGTTACTTAAGTTCTCTTATATATATTTTATTATGTGTATACAAGAGCCTTTCTAGTGGAGGTCGGTTCCATGACATCATACCACGACTAAAAATGTAGATTTCCAGTTCATTTATTTTATAACTTTTATTGTAATTCTACTTTTTTACCCGATTTTCAAAAGACATATCTATTAAACAGAATCCTTCTTTAACTTTCAACAATGATGGAAAAATCAAGCGATTAAATATTACATAAACAATGAAGAATATGTTTTAAACAGCTTTCACTGGCATTCTTTCTAAATCGTAAGATGTATTTATTACCCACAAGTCGCCTTTGGTGACTAGCTGATTCACAAGAAATATTATTTATAAAAGTGCTTTTTCTTAGAAATTAATAAAATTATTTTTAAAAAATGGCAAAACTCAGGAAATATTTGCATGTATCATTAAGAAGACTATTTTTAAAAATGTGATGGAATGCAAAATTCATTTTTGTGCAAAAATATTTTCTGCAGTTAACACTGAAAAACTTCAAAACTCAGCTTAGATTTTATTAATTAGTATTCTAATTAAATAGTTCCTAAAACAATCCACAAAACTCACACATTTATTTTCATTATTAGTATAGTTAGAGAAAGATTTACATGCATTTAGATTACAAAAAAAAACATGAAATAAATCTAAATTCAAAACTAATGTTTGTAATGGAAATGTGTGGAAGAGAAGTTAGATAATTAATATATGTCAAATAAACAAGAAATATTTTTTTCATATAAATTTAGAACGGGAAAAGATATAGATAATCAAATAGAACATTTGAAATGCATCAATTAATATAAAAATTCTGGTTTATATCAAAATTGCTAAAAAGGAATAATACATGAATTGCCTATATAGATGCTCTAGCACTTCCTGATAGAAACTTTAGTTCTTGCTCATTTTCAAATTTCATACTGTTATCTTGATTTGTTAACACATTAAGGACAAGTCACATTTTCCACAAATTATCTCATAGGTGGATTCTGGCACTTTTCTTTCAATAACTTTTTCTTATCTAAACTATTGCTTGGAAATAATATATATATATATATATATTATTTCCAAGCAATATCCAAATGTCTTTATTGATTTGCCAACACATTAAAGACTGGATATTTTTTCCTATCTTGCTCCTACGATAGAATGTTTTCCAGGCAAACATTTTCTTTATAGTAAACCATAAATGAATTTATTTCTCATATATTTTTTATATCATACTTTCAAGAAAAATTATTAGCGGGGGTGTTTTCCTCGAAACATTCTCAATTACTCTAAAAAAAAGGATTATTTCCTTCCAACATCACACGAGGACTGCGGTGGTCTGGTGGTAAGGTGTCGACTTCTGAACAGGAGTTGTTCAGGTTCGAGACCCGATTACACCGAAAAACCGTCGCGTAAACGGTTCTGCTGCCCCTTAAATTCGTCAGGACCAAACGCCTTCCCGCTAGTGTGGCATAGAAGTTTTAAGCGGGGGTGCTAGCTCAGATGTAGTGATTGTCATCTGACAGTGGATCAAAATTGCGAGTTCTGCCCCCAAATATTCCTAGTGTTGTTTTAAATCTGGTAGTTAATATAACTAAGTCTAAACTAAACCAATCGGACAAAAGTTGTGGTGTTTGAGCAAAGATGAGATCACAACGAATATTTAGATTTTTATTTCCAAAATGCCGAACATGAATGCTTTGTGTCTCGTAGTCTGGCAATGAAAATCGGATACATGTTTCGAACCGATCGGTTGAAACCTAAATTTGATATAAAAATACAATCGTAGTCACAAGACCTCTACCCTTTTAATTAATTAAATTCATTGCATTATTGAATACAGCGTTTATATCCACCCAAAGCAGTGATTGTCAAATCGTCAATTTTTTGATAAATTTGGTTCAAAATTAAATACGGATCTTCAGATATTAAAAATTGCATATCAAATTTCATTTAATCAAATTGTTGCGCTTTTGAGTTATGGTGTTAATATACCTGCGAAAATACAGGTCGACAATGGTCAGATTTTAGATATATTTGATTCAAAATTTGATACGGATGAGAATTTTAGATGTTATATTAGTACTACAAATTTTATTTATCTAGCTCTTAACGCTTTATAATTATCATCTCACTTGTACTTAGACTGCCGGAAAACTAGGATTTCTCTAAATGGATTTCATTTAAGGATTGTTAGAAATATGCAATTTTCGTGTAAAGACCACATACCAAATTTCCGCCCTCTAGCTCGAAGGGGATTTGTGTTATTGAGTTTATAGACAGAAATAATTCTAGAAATGAGACTTTCAAGCTCCTGTTTGAAACGTAAATAATTACTAAAATCTTAAATTCGAATTTTTTGCTGATTACATTACATTTTTTTGTATATTTCAAATGAAAGAAAGTAAAAACTGAAATTACTGTGCGAAGTATATAAAGTGAAAGCATTTTATTGGATAAATATTCAAACTCGTGATTATTATAGGGGAAAGTATTGTACATTTGACCGATTATAACTTTGGTCACTTCTGTTTGTTGTGGAAATGGGAATAAAACTTAAAATGGGGGAAAACTTTAAAAAAAAATTAAAGTTTTTTTTTAGTATGAATATTAATCACTAATTACTAAATTTAATTTATTGCTATTAAAAAATACATATGCCATTGAATGCAAATATTTACAATATTTTACGACTAAAGGGTAAGTATTATAAGCGAAACATTTTGCCTCATATCATTTTTTGATACAATTATGAATACAATTATTAATTTATGCACACCATAGACAGATAAATACTTATATTTTGGATAAATTCCGATTTTTCTATTCTAAATAAATAAGTTTCTATTCTAAATAAGTTATGAAGGCGAAAATGTGAAAATATACCTTTTGCCATCATGATGTATTATTCCTTTGATTACGTTATAAGCACACTATTTTTTATTTTCTCGTATGCATAGTATGCAGAAAGTATAACAACCGTCAAAAAATTTTTAACTCGAGATTTTGACGAATCTGCACTTTTAAAATCTTCCTCAGTTTGAGAAATAGATTTTTGGAAAATATACGTCTGTCTGTGAGAAAGATAATTCAAAAACTAGACGGTTGACTTGAGCTAGACGGTTGAAATTCGGTATACGATCATTACACCAAAATTGGATATTTTTTTAAATCAAATGTTGAGTAAAATCCATTCAGAGAAAGTCCGTTAGTCCTGCTGTTCGAGTATAAGTTAACACTAAAAATGCGAAACAATGAGAGCTAGGTAGGGAAGATTCCATACACAACATCTATCGTATAGAAACCTGTCAAATTTTGCACGAAATCAAACAAAGAGAGAATTGTCTGTAGGTCTGCGCTATCAGAAATGTGTAAATGCAATTATTTAAAATCACATATGCTGAAATGTTTGAGATTAGATGTGGGATTTTGGGACTACAAATGTAGTTTTGTGCCAAGTCTTTGTTTCGATTAATTTAAAATAACGTATCTAAAGTACAAATTCGATTTCCGTGTACTGTTAAGTGCATGTCAGAGATTAAATGCAAAAAAAAAAAAAACTCGCCAAGGATGTCACGACAGAATCAGTAAAAATATTAAATTCCCAGCGAAAGTTGATAATTTGTAATTGCTGCACGCCAATGTCATGCTTGGCGTTCTCTGACATGACACGTTATCAGAGAGAATGCGAGAAAGTTTTGTGAAGACCAATTCCGCTGGTTAAAAAGAGAAAACAAGAAATATTATTTCTGCTGCGATCATTTCCTCAGATTAAAAGAAAGAAGATAATTTTTGTATTCCATGTAATTTGAGTTTTGATTCACTAGTGCATCGTATTGGTCTATAATATATTTTCATTCCAATTTAAAAAAACCTTTGTAATAATAAATATATTTTGGTTGTCCGAAGTAAATTTTTATTTTTATTTATCGTTAGAATGGTAATTTACTTTTGAACGGAGATTAATTAAAATATTTAGGATTTTTAGTTCTACTTCATTCCATAATTTGAGATATGATATTACACAATCTATTAATTCTAAGTGGTATGGTAAGTGAAGGGATGAATTTTTTGAAAGCCGAATAAAAATTGTTATAATTTTTAATATTTGCATGGAAAAGATAGAAAAATCACCTGTCAAAATATATCATTTATGTGCCAAACGATTTCTATAAAAATAAAACAAAAAAAGTTTTTTTTCATGAAAAAAATAAAATATAAAGCCAAATATTTCAGCTTATAAATTAATCAAGTGATTTGCATAGAATTTTACAGATCGTTTAAAGAACATATTATCTATTTCTTTAACTAAAAAAAAGAAGCTGTATTTCTATCCAGTCTTTAAATATTGTTCGACTACTAAATCCCACGAAATTTCAAAAAAAAAAATGACATTGTGAAGCATTAAAACATATATAAAATATTTTTAAATGAATAGATTACATATTCCTTAGTTCAGGAACAGCAGATCATACTGAGAATTTACTATTAAAAATTTCAACAAAAGTATGCATCAGATTTTAATTTATACAGTTTTTCATAAGGAAATTCTATCATATTCTATATTTCAGAAAATAGCATCTAAAAATGTAAGATAGCACCTACAAGTTTGTAGATTTAATTGTGAAAATCAAACTTCCCAAATATTAGATTTCGAAACAAAATTCTAACAGTTTTATAATGAAACCTCTTCAATTACTTAGAATATTAAATAAAAAAAACCATAGCTTTGCAAAAAAAAACCCAAAAAAACCCGGCTTTTTAACGTAGTCACATACCTTTTTACCTTATATTATTTTTCAATTTTTCGTTTACGATTTTCTTCTTAAGAGATCACTTTTCTAGTTTTAGACTACCTTTCGATCTTTGATTTATTTCACAAGGCTACTTTTCTTCAGGTGTTTATTGATCATATCCAACCACGTCCTGACAATCTGCTCTGTTATTCTTTGACAAATTATTTTCAGTAATGAGATGGCAAAAAGAAAAGGGAGTGATTATCATGACAGCAATCATTAAACGAATCCTTTAGACGAGATATATTTAGACCATTTAACACGTGTTGCGAAAAGTAAATATAACCAGTGGGAGTAGTTTCCCCAAAACTTTCTCGCATATTCTCTAATAAACTTGTCATGTTGGAGAACGTCTTGCATGGTATTAAATATAATAGTAACGAAATATTAACTTTTGGCGTGAATTTTGCAGTTTCACTTAATGTATCGTGTTGTACTTGGCGAGTTATTCGGTGATAAATCCCTGGAAAGAGGAATTCGATGAATGTTGGAAATAACCAGCGGCATTGGTCTCCCTGAAACTTTCTTGCATACTCTCTAATAAAGGTGTGATCCCAAAGAAAGCTTTGTATGGTAGCTTACAACAGCAACTAAATTTTAACCTTTGAAGTGGATTTAGAATTTTTATTTCATTTATTGTGCCATTCTTGGCGAGTTATTTGGCGATTAATCCCTAGAATGCAATTAATAGTATCCGAAAATCGAATCTGTGTTTTAGGCATGTTTTCCTCAATCGATTGAATTAAATTGACACAAAGCTGCATTTTTAGTAACAAAATCCCATAGCAAATTTGATATATTAAAAATGCATTTTTGAATTATTGCGTTTAATTGTTTTAGAAGACCGTCAGACAATCAACCTTTTTTTAGATTAGGCTCAAAATATGACGTGTTTCTGCACTATAGATTTTAAAACTGTGTACATAATTTTATCCTTCTAGCTTTTTTCGTTTCGCAATTTTCCTGTTAAATTATATTCGTGCAGTCGGACTTCATCTGAACATATTTTACTCAAAATTTGACAGGAATCAGCAAATCTGGTGTAAAGATCACATACCATATTTTAATTGTATAGCTCAAAGAGTTTTCGCGTTATCTTTGCCATATACATGAAGATAAACAGACATTTTCTAAAAAATGTATTTTTCTAACTCAGGAAGTTCTCAAAAGTGGAGATTCGTCGAAATCTCGAGTTCGAAGTTTTGAACGATTACTATACTTTCTCATTACTACCTATATAAGGAAGTAAAAATGGTTGTTAACTTCTGGTAAACCAGTTACTATATATGATGTGTCTAAAATGGATCACTAAATCTGAATTAAAATAAAGTTCAATGACATACTTTATCGATTTTGTTCCTTTTCAATACGAATAATTTTATTAAAGAAGAACTTTTGCTTTCAACTATAGCTGATAGGCTGATAATTCATCCATATTTCATGCATGATTCACCCATTGAAAGTTAGTAAACATAGATTCTTTTGTCAATCTAAATACGTCATCGACCATCTGAGGATAAATCCACAGCCTTTTCCTAGACTCAGCAAAAAATAAGAACGAATAAAAAAGAACAAAAGTGAAATAAAAGAATATCACTGGCACTCCTTAAAGGTTAGTAAAGCCTCTTCCTTTATCTATATTCTAAATAAGGTAAAAGAACATGACATAAATCTTATTCTTATAATTTTTAACAATGCTTTATTAATGATGCTCGAAAAAGAATATGATTTGAAGCAAGATGAAACTTTTTTCAAGATTTAATCCAATCTTATAACGGAATTTTAAATGTTAAAATTCATTCATATTCGAACATCTGCAACCTTGCTTCAAATACAGGCAATAACGATTTTAACATAACATATAAGATTTCAACTATTTGATTGCGAATCTTCGACCACGGGCCCCTTGTTCTTCAGTTGAACATTGCCATGCTTTGTTGAGAAAACATTTTCAACGAATGAGAACGATAATGTTATGAGTTTTTAATATTGCTTTCTTGCCAGTCACTTTCAAGTCAAAGAAAAGCATTTTAAAGATAGTTCTAATGGATGTCGATCAATAAACCAGAACCTGGATTCAAACCTGGTCTCTATTTTTCGAGAAAAATGATAGACACGAAGCATTACAAAATTTTGACAATATTTTTTGTTAGGAAAGAAGACATGGTATCTTCCAAGAAACTGTTTTGCATTCTTAAGAAAAAGTATATAAATAGCGAGAGTTGAAGATGTAGCCAATTGAATTGGGTTCAAACTAGTACTTGACCAAAGGCTTTCTTTGTTTTTTTAGCGATTATTTAATAGCGATTTTCTGCTTATGTGTTACTGTTTATTTGTTTATTGCAAGTGCAGCCCTAGTGTATATTTCGTCGTAAAAAATGCATAGAGCGGTAGTAAAAGTTGTTTTTTAAAAATCGTTTTTATTCCATTTCTTTGAACGAATGTTGTATTATAATTATGAATAAAATTACACTTCATTGTTGAATCTCTCTATATAAAACACAAACATACGTGGCACAGAAATTTCTGTGATTGCTTTTTGTCGAATAACATTAGTCAAATATAAACAAACTACCGTGCAAATTCATCTGCTTCATTAAACGTTTTTTCAGCTGCATTAAATTGCCCGCTTCACCTAACTAATTAATATAGCTAAAAATTGTTATTAGAAATGTTCCGGAGAAGATTCGACATGTATCCAAGATATCCATTCATTCAGAGGACATATACTGGAAATCTAGAAATAGACTTCAAACAGAAAGTTTAATTGAGGGAAAAAATAGGCTTAAGTGTCACCGTATCGATAATCACTATGACTTAAAAGGTGGAAATATATGTTTATGTCTTTTAAAAAAAATTATCATACAAAAGTTATATTAACGAGGGGAGGTTACAGGGTTGAAATCTGAGTTCGGAATGAGATTTAGTATAATGATAGTATACATTTAGAATGTCTATTCATGGAAATATTAAAACGCAATGGCCAGTCAATTCCAAGAAACTGGTCCTCAAACTTTTGGTAAAGCTTATATACTGGTAATTTGAATCCCGGGCGAATGGCGTGGTTGTCTAGGTAACAGTCTCATATACAGAAGATCAAGGTTCGAACTTGACTTGGAATTTTTTTTAAATAATTCTTATTCAATTAAAAATTTACAAATACTTTTAATTAATATATTTTTAATTTTTTTATCCAAAAAAAGTAATTATTATCGAAATAAATAATAATAAAATTAAAATTATAATATGCATATATAAATTCAAATGCATTTAAAAAAATAAAATTATTTAAATTGAATTAACGATTTACAGATAGTTTTGACTAATATGCTACTTATTATTATACAAGGATAAATGTTTATTATTTTAATAATTAAATTGTAATTTAATACTTAAAAAATAAAAATAAATATAACTTAAATGGTGATAATTATTAATTATAAATATTCATATCGTAACAAATTATTCTTTATTTTTAAAAAATTATCCTATATACATTTACTTTCGATTATATACAAGAACCAGAATGGTAAGTATAGTAAAAACATCAGAAACAAAATATATTTTGACATCTTGCACAACTGATAAATGATAATTGTCCACTAGAGAAAGGTTTCTTTAAGAGGTCTATGGGAAAACAATCTTCATTTACATTTAAAAATATCTATCTTTCATTAGAAAGTTGAGCATGTACCATGCATATCTTATCAAAAATTGCTGCTGACAATTTATGGTGTACAACTGATTGAATTTTTAGACTATCTTGACGAGAATTTATTTCTTGATCATGTTCGATTAAATAAGAATGTTGTATATGCTTAATACGCTTTGAACCATCTACCTACAAATTCAATAAATTTACACCTGCTCTCTACTATTTCTTTTGATTACTGCAGTTGGGGACGTTTGCTTACATATTTAATAAATATCAGCTGCTCCCTCCAATTTTTGATATAAATACAGCTTCGTTGAGTTAGAATTGATAATTTATTATTATTAGATCAAATAATTTTAAAATTAATTGTTTGAAAATGATACAAGTAAGTTAAATCATCTGCAGCCATTAATGTTAAGTTTTTAATTATTTGTCCTTTAAACATTAAATTATAATTTAAGTATTAAAATAATAAACATTTATTCTTGCATAAAAATAAGTAGCATATTAGTCAAAACTATCTGTAAATCGTTAATTCAATTTAAATAATTTTATTTAAAAAAATGCATTTGCATTTATATATGCATAGTTTAATTTTAATTTTATTATTATTTATTTCGATAATAATTACTTTTTTTGGATAAAAGAATTAAAATTATATTAATTAAAAGCATTTGTCAATTTTTAATGGAATAAGAATTATTAAAAAAGAAAAATAAAATTCCTAGCCAAGTTCGATCCTTGATCTTCCGTATTTGAGACGGTTATCTAGATAACCACGCCCTTCTGCCGGAAGTCAAGTTGTCAGTATATAAGCTTTACCAAAAGTTTAAGGACCATTTTTTCAGAATTGGCAGGCCACTGCGTTTTAATATTTTCCTGAATAAACTAAATATATATTATTATTATACTATATCTCATCCCGAACTTAGATTTCAACCCAGTGCCCTCCCTGTGTAAGACTCAAAAAATTACTTTTTTATTGATATGAATTCCATTTTTATACATTTCAATATTTTCTGACAGTTTGAAGGAATTCAATCTCATCCATCAATATATTCAATCACATGGCTTTAGTTATTTTAGTTCGGCAGTTATTTCGTATTATACATAATTTGCAATTTGCAACGTATTAATTCAGTTCAATTCCTGTTTTGCAATCGTATTAAATATCAAAACAAAAAATTTAAAAAAATATTCCGCATGAAACATTTAATAGTTTAAAAATCAATAATTTAAGTGAAGAAGCTAGTCGCCAAAGGTGGCTAGTTTCTCAGAAATTGTCAACTGCCTACAGCTGAATAATTTTGAAATTTGGCTACTTCTATTATGTAAAAAAATGATCCTTCATTTGTCCCACATGTATATTAAATGCCTAAATTTTCCTGTATTTCAATAATAAGTAATTAATCTATATTGAAACCAAGATTAGATTTGTTCTAAAATTTATTCAAAACAGTTAATTTTAAAATTAAAATGAAATTGAAATCGAATTTTCGTCATTCATCTAATTCCTAGTTCATTTTATATCGTTTTTGTTTCTTTTTATAATTACATTGCTTCCATTCCTTTTTAAATAAAGAAATTGTGCTTATTAACCTCTACCCAATTGCAACATAATTTTAATAATTAATCTTTTAAAAAATTATGCTTTATAATAGTGTAATCTGGAACTATGCGCAATACTGATATATAGGGCATGCTTCCGGAAGGTTAAATTTTGAGAGACATGCATCACTTATTATGTTTATTGCGATAGGTATCTCTCTATTTATATTCTATTTATTTCACATAAAATTACAGCTTTAACTTCAATTAACTAATCAAACACTAACTAATCTAATTAATTTCTTGATGATTGTATGTATGCTTAGAAAATATAAATAGTTAATCATTAAAGTGATAGAGTTTTTAAAGCATATGTGTAACATTAATTCACTGTTCTGAAGAACTTCCTAAATTTTTGACTAATTAGAATATTTCTTTTATTGGTTCAATAAAATATTTTGTACTATTAGAGAGTAAATCAAAATTCAAATAAAGATTGACGATTTGTTCTTATATTTTTTTGTGTTTTAAAGGTAACCAACGGTAAAAAAAATCTGCCATTCCTTTTTTTTTAATGCGTTTTATTTGCAAACTTTACAAAAAGTAAATAAATAAATAAATTTTAAGTTAAAACTAGGCTTTAAAAAACCCTAATCAATATTAAATAAATATACAAATTTTCATGTTTTGTTAATCAACAAGGCATGAAAATCCAAGCAAAAAAATATTTGTTATATTATAAAAAAAATGTGAATTAATAACAACTTTAATAACAAAATATAATTAAAATAATATTAATAACAAAAGATGTAAAGTAGCAACTGCATATATGAAGTGTTACTGTGAAATATACCTGAAATTATTTAAAAAATTAACAAAATTAAATAAAATTTTTTGTGTACTAAATTTTTATACTTGACAATTATTTAAATTTTAAATGTGGAATTTTCTTTTCTGTAATGCAATATTTTCAAATTTATCAAGGAAAAAAATCTTCAAAATTTTGTTTAATTTTAAATTGATAAAAATTGTAGCTAAAGTTTGAGAATTAATTTCTGAGAAAATTTCCATCCTCCAATGTACATTTGTGCCAAATTTCCAGCATCTAGATTTAAAAGTCTATTTTGTAGAAACTTCAAAGTTTAATTACACACACACTGTTCATTTTGTATTTTTTTAATAATATATTTTTAGCACTACATCAGAGAAAAGCAGTTAAGCATAAAATCATAAGTTCTGCGAAGGAATTCTTTGGATAAAGAGCTGCAGTTAAAAAAGTGAATCGAAGCAAAACCCAAGAATATAAGATCTGCAGCTCGAAATAACGTTTATTCCCGCTCCCACCCTCAAAGAATCCAATATTTGATATCAGTGTCAGATAGCAGCTTATTATAAGCAAAGACGATTGCCAGGCGTGGGTGTTGTCATTCGACATTGTTTGCTCCGTCAGATTACTGCGCGGGAAAAGCAACAGAAAGGAGACAAGATGTAATATGGTGCCAGAATTATGTAACTGTTTCGCTTGCTTTCACTGCATGACTGAAATGATGTGCGAAATAAACCACCGTACAGTCATTAGTATTCTGAAGACAGCATGGCTGTAATATAACCGTAGGGCAACTTGAGTGTTATTTCAAGTTAGGGAACGAGAAAAGTTGTTAGCTTACAATACTAAAAAAAAAAAGTGCAATGAAAGGTAATTTTCATTTCACATCCATCCATCCATATCCACTCATTTCGCTTACTAATATTAAAAAGTCCTTAATTTCAATATCGTATAATTATCTTTTAGAGTTATGATATTTAAAGGATTACTGTTTTCAAGTTGTAAATGTCTTCAATCGAGATGAAAAAATCTTTTAACATACTCCATAGGACGGAATGTTTGAATTAGAACTGCAAATTTGGTACGTTATTGATTCTTGAATAAAACGCGCTGAGAATTGGATTGTTCCAAATTTTCGGTAGATTTACCATTCATAATTACTTAACAAATATTCTTGGACTTATACAATTTATTTATTACTTAGTTAGCCAGGAATAATGGTTATTTTTGATTGCAGATATATCGTTTAGGTATAACTTCATGTCCATGATTCCGCTAAATTGTCTGCCATTAGCGTTGTATAACTGTAATTGTCCTACTTAAGCTTAGTTTATTATGTGTGTGAATCATTCTAAAGAGGATATCCTATTAGATCTTTAATTGACTCCCACCTGAGTGCTTATGGTGTGGTGTGGGGACCCGGAGAGGGTGTGCCACCTCAGGTGTTGTCTTCGTCATCTGAATTCAAAATTAGAAGATCCGTTTCTAAATAGCCCTAGTGTTGCTTTAAAAACGGTACTTCAATATAACTAAACCCATCGGAGGGGGGACCGCGAAACGAGGTTTAGAAGCATTCCCAACAAATGGTGGGAGTTAGCTTTCTGCTGCCGATGACGAGATGTGCTTCTCACGTGAAGGGTTGTACTGTAGCCGGTGATGGCCCTTAGGATTCAACCATAGATTTCGCCAGTGTTACTTCACGGCTGTCTGATCAATCAGATTTATCGTGTGCATGCGTTAGTGGCAGTACAGCTTTTATGGTTAGCGCTTTAATATCGCTATAATTCAAATCATTATAATTAAAATTCTAATTAAAGTTTCAAAAAATGCGTTCTGAGCTGAACATTCCCATCCACTAAAGTATGTATGTGCCAAATATGGTAGTCATATCTCAAATGATTTGGCCTCTAGGCAGAAAGTATACGCAATTGTCTTTATTTTTAATATAGGTATATGATATAACAGTCATAAATTTCTTTTTCAAAGATTTCTCAAGATGCTTATATTTGGAGAATTGTTGTATAATCATTTTCTCTCATAATAAGGTGAACTGAATGAATGATTTAACGAAAAACGTCTAAAACAGCTCGATTTCCCATGTCGATCATAATAAATCGCAGTAAATAGTTTTGAATGTTGTCTCAGTTCTCATTGATAAATAGATCAATGATGCTTCTTTGATGTTTCTCTTTCATGATGAATATGGCTATGCTTCTTTTTCGCTTTTCTTTTGGTTTACAATATTAATGCATGTGAAATTTCTTACAAAAAGTATTTCTTTTCTTTTTTTGGAATATTTTGTAATATTTCGTCAATTTTTACAATTTTCCTAAAAGTAATCGCAAGTTATAAAGTTAAATATATATATATGTTTTGCTCATGATAACTCATACTCAAATACTCATGATAACAACAGAACCTTTTGAAATGGAGAATTCATTCATTTTTTCATAATCAATTTTCTTAATCATTTCGGAAAAGGATTCATTAATTTTAATTAGAAACATAATTTAAACTAAAAAAAAAGAAAAAGTATATATTTAACATATTAAATACAGATATATGAAAGTAAATACAGTGTTGTCAAGCGATGATTTTCTTTATCTTTACTTTTTCGTATATGAAGCATACAGCGAGATAATATTAAATTCATCAAAAAAATTTGCATCAAAAATATTTTTATGAATCTCTTCACTTAAGATACCTTGAATCTAAAAAAAAAATAATCATTTTTTGAATTACAATCTGTCTGTATATCTGCCAATACGATGACTCAAAATTGCTTTGAATTTGAAAGATAAAATTTAGTGCAGACTCTTGTTCATTGTTTCTGTGTAGTGACGTCATCTTCAGATGGCGCAACTAATTTATTGTTCGGTTTCTTACTTTTAATTTATTTATCATGCGCTACAAATAATCGTGAGAATATCGTTTGGTGTTTCAGAATTTTTTATGTTTTAATTATCGCAGTTTCGTAATACACAACTTATGCTTAGTCTCGGAGACTTTTTATATACTTTTACGAAATTATAAATATTTCTTAAAGAATCTGTAAATATGTTGTAAATATTATATTATAATTTTAAGATCAAGCTGCATTATGCTTATTGGATTTTACCACACATACAAACACTTCCAGAATATTGCAATAATAGAAAATTTGTAATCGAATTACTTATTTGTTATTTTCAACTACCGCAATGGTTTGTTGTCATAATCGACAAGCCATAATATCAAATTTGCAGTCTTCTATCGAATTTTGAACGAAATCTTGTAAGAAAAAATCTGTTTTTCTGACTGCAATTATAAAAGTAAATATGTTAATAATAAAGCAAGTTTAGCGTATGTATTGTATCTCTGTATTAAATCTTGCATCAAATCAGGTATTGATATCTGTTTGTTTCTTCATTCTCACATATACGCGTGATAACTCAAAAAATCTGTCAGACTAATGGAACTTTCGATACAGTTTTGACATCTTAAGTACAGATTTTAATAAAATTTCAAATACCCAAGAATAAATATCACATATTATATAAAAATAAAAAATCACATACCAAATCAGTCAGGGGGTTGATTGCCTCTTTGTCCCCTCATTCTCCCTCATGTAAACGCCAAAACTAAAAAGTGCTACTATTTAAATAAATGAAATTTTGTATGTGATTTACTTATTTCTTTGATAGTTCAGGTTTCAGTTTATTTTTGTTTCGAATGATTCAAAAATAGAGGTATGAACAAAATATATTTGGTTATTATTTCTCTATATTATTTAATATAAATGGCCCTGAAAAATATCTGAATGCTCGGAATGTTCACTGTTTTTTCAACGCACCAAGAAAGAAATAATTTTATAAGAAGTAATTTAAAAATAATTTAAAGGAAATAATTTTTTAAAAAAGAATTTTTTACTTATAAAGAAATAAGATAGAATTAGTATGTGAAATATCTTCCTTATAATTTCACATCTGGTGATTTTTTTATAGGAAATAATTGTTTATTTTTTTTGTTTTTAGCACCGAAATAGAGTATGGTACCTTAATTTAGATGCCTATTAAGAGAGTGAAAAAACATTGCTATGCCTTTTATACATAATTAATTTTAAAATTGTAATAAAGTCTTTAGACTATATAAAGTTTAAGTGAAACTAAACATTGTACAAATTAGAATGTAAAAATAGAAAAAAAATTTATCTAAAAAACATTTTTTTTTTAACTCAATGCCACTCAAAAATTTGAAGTCATTGTTTATTTCTACAAATTCTAAACGCATATTATCCGTTTACTCATCTAACTTCTTCAAAATTCATTACTTCACTATCACCTAAGCCACATATTAGTTAAACAGAATTCAAATGTAACTTATATCAGACGACATGAAAGTATCGTTCGGTAAATTGAGCTTAATTTGATCTCAAAGTTTTGCGAACAATCAAACAGTTTTCGTTACTCGTGACCCTGACCTTGGAGAATACGAAGGGGAGTGAACAAAATGCTCAGCAAATACAAATGAGGTTAAAAGATCCTCGGAGCAATTATAAACAGTTGCGCTTGTGGATACTTTAATTGAGAACAGAATCGAATGTTATAAATAGAGTACTTCAAACGTATGAATTTGGTAAAATAAAACATCATTAATTGGCGCATTGATTGAAGTCTGAGGTAATAGCAATTTAATAATCCTCAAGCTAATTGATTACTATTATTTTAATTGATCGAACATTTAATCGGCTTGGGACGATTAAATAACGCATAAGAATAAAAGTGGAACATTACATAAATTTTATAATAGAATACTGATTGAAGAAGAACTTTTAAAACCTTGTACTTAATTAGGAATTAGTGGTTGCATATTTGAATTTAGTAGATAATTAATAAGATTATAGTAGAATTCAGTAGATAATTAATAATTTAATTTTTGCATCATAGATCTGAAAAGAATATTTTATAGTAATTAATTAAATATTTAATTATTGATTAATTTATTTTAATTTTAAATTTCAGTTCAAATTTAATTTTTCTGATACTTTTCTTCTAGTTTTTATATTCGTGTATATAAATTTGCTCAACAATTTCAACTCAAAAATTAAAAATAAGTAATATTAGATTGGAAATGCAAATACGCATGAATTATTCTTAATTATTCATTTTGTATATTCAATAATTTTTTTTAATTCAATAATTTTTTTAACATTTTAGAATTAATGCTTTTCTGAAATAATTGTAAAATCCGTTCTTCTGTCACAAATAAATAATCAGATTGCATATTTTTCAAAAAGGTGATATATTTTTAATGTTTTTTTTTAATTTCTGAAGTTTCATATGATTTGAAGAAGATTCTAAATATCTTTCAAAGAAGAAATTTAAATATCTTTTGAAAATTTAGAGAATAATCAAGAATACTTTGCAAAGTTATGTTACGCTTGGTTTATGTTAGTGTTGTTAACTTTGAGCAATGTGGAATTCAATTATTGGTTAAAGTATCAATCTTTCAAAATCTTTCCTTCTATCCATTTTCTTGGTTCTCACCTTTCGCATCTACAATGGTGTGCAAAACTTAAGCAACAGGTATGTTTTTTGCCATAACTTCACGAGAAATCATCTGAGAGACATGAAATTCAGAAATGAGATACAGTATTTTGTTCTGAAAGAATGACGAAAGCATAGTTGCGCAGAAATGAATACAATGCATACGGTATGGAATCAAACAAAAAAAGGCTTTATTGAACTCATAGTATCGTTACACATGATTGTCTGTCCAAGAGGAAGAACAGCAAGCAGATGTTCCTTAGTATGGGATATACCCTCCCCTTACTGCAATGGTTGCTTCGCACCGTCTCCAAATACTCAGCACCAGATTCTCCAACAGTTCTTTAGGTAAGAGTGCCCATTCCTCAATCAGCATCTGTTTAAGTGTTCATGTCTTCCCAGGAGGATCACATGGGGAAGGATCACCTCCTGACAATAGCGATCTCCAGTTATAGAACCTCTGTCGAAAACGTGGTGCTCAGTCCGCCCATTCATCATAATGCCTCCCCAGACGACTCCAGGACCACGTCTGTGAGTCTGTTCCGAAGTGCCATTGGATCAGACTTCGTTTTTATGGATGACAATGCACGGCCACACAGGACTCATGCTGTTGAGGAGCTCCTGGAAAGTGAAGATATCACTCGAATGGATTGGCCGACGTGCTCCCCTGATTTAAATCCGATAGAACATGTGTGAGATGCTTTGGGGAGACGCCTTGCGGCACGATTACATCCTCCTAGGAACACCTGACAACTTAAACAGATGCTGATTGAGGAATGGGCACTCTTACCTCAAGAACTGTTGGACAATCTGGTGCTGAGTATGGGGAGACGGTGCGAAGCAACCATTGCAGTAACGGGAGGGCATATCCCATACTAAGGAACATCTGCTTGCTGTTCTTCCTCTTGGACAGACAATTATGTGTAACGATACTATGAGTTCAATAAAGCTTTTTTTTTGTTTGATTCCATACTGTATGCATTGTATTCATTTCTGCGCAACTATGCTTTCGTCATTCTTTCAGAACAAAATACTGTATCTCATTTCTGAATTTCATGTCTCTCAGATGATTTCTCGTGAAGTTATGGCAAAAAACATACCTGTTGCTTAAGTTTGGCACACCAGTGTATATTTTCATACCACTGCTGGAAAATAAAATTTGTGCAAAAAATAATAATTATTATAATAAAAATGGTAACAACATAATTAGAAATGATACAATTTTATGAAATCAACTGCGGTCGATGTTTCATTAAATAGAATATTAAGACGACGATAACATACAATGACTTTTAAAGGTGCTCGTACACATTTAAAATGTGAAGAAATAATGCTGCAATTATAATTATATTAGAATATGATACACAGCATTTTTTTCATATCGTCTCCTTAATAATTTCAAAACAATCGATTTTAATTTGTTCATTTTATTTTCATTTTTAATAAAGATAAAATTGCAAGAAGATAGAGATCAAATATGTTACAAGAATGATCGATACATTTTCGGATAAATTTATAACTAGAATTTTTATCCGTCACCTCAATATTTTATTTTTCCATTTTGGCGACATTTAAAAAAAACCGTTTGGCTTTAATTTTTGCTAATTCATTTTTCTCTGTTCTATTTGGTGATTTAAAATTGCACATAAACGTTAGGAAGAAACATTAAGACAATCGAAAAGTGATTATTTATTAGTAAAGGAGTATAAAACCCGCATGTCACTAAATCGGAAAATTAATCTCATTGTATAGTGCAGTATGCGATGAAATGTTTTAAAAATGAAACTAGAATCGAAAACATGGTATGAAAAGATCATCCAATAAATTTACGTAATAAGAAATTATAGTTAAAAAAAAATTATAAAAATCGAAGTTTTCGGGGTGTAAATATTTTTACAAAGTTTATTACATTTTTTTTTTCTATTTCAGCTTTACTGAAAGGTGTCGACAAGTGTTCATATCACTTGAATTGCATGGACGTTTTGACTGGAAAAAATTGTTAGTGACAAAAATAGAAAGATTACTTTTTATTTCATAAAATCCATGATAAATACATTCGAAACATATTGGAGCCATGCCTTATTTGCCAATGAAAGCAAACTAACATTTTATTTCTGATAGACGTATAATTATATTAAGTTGGAGAGAAAAAAAGAGGAACTTAATCCAGAGAATTTAGTTGGAAAAGGCATTGGGTGGCAGTGGTAGCGTTCTTGTGTATGAGTGCATGTCAATATCAGGATTAGGTAATTTGGTATCTATTGATAGAATATTAAATGATAATCTTTATTTCAATATTTTAAAAAGCAACTTTAAAACATCAGTCGAAAATTTGGATATTGAAAACAATTTTTTATGCTAGTAACATCCTAAAAACATTGCTGTCTCTTTCAGCCTTTGATGTATCTATATCTGTCCACATAATCTGAAAACATCATCTCAGTCACCGATTTAAACCCAATAGAAATGTTTGGACAGAGTCAGAGAGCAAATTATGAAAACAAAGCCTTAATATGGAAACCAAACTAAAGCCATTACAATGAAACCTCACTTAAACAGCACTTTTCATAACAAATGATTCACTTACCGAGTGAAACAAAATGTAAAAATGCGACTCGCTTAACGAGCGATGTTTCGTAGAACGAGTGATGAGAAGACATCTTGACATCACACCCTGGATTTACTTATATCAGTCTTTGTTGAGAGCGATCATTTGAAGAGAATCCTTATATCTATATGGAAGAAGGTTTGGCTAGATAGCGTTGTCGAATGCAACTCCAAGATGTTTGAAAAAGTGCCTGTAGAGTTGTGTTTATGTCCAAGATTTATGGGTAGGATAGCAACGGCGTTATTGAACTTGTGGAAGAACATAGCCAAAGCGTTTGATGAATATATGCAGCTGCATTCTGTGTTATTGCAAAAAACTGCGGACGTGATTCAGGAGAAGAGGAAATAATAGACTCAAAATAGCAAAAACATTCCAATGAAATAATGATGAAAGTATGGAAAATTATTGTGTCATACGTTGGTAAGCTTTGCCCTAATGAAGCAATACTCTGCACACTTTAAATTCCTATAACGATAATGGTGTGATTATTTCCCCCAAATTTTGAAGCATAGCCAAAGACAAATATCTTTAGAAAGCAGGAAAAACAGGCATTAAAAAGTTAAATTATGTTATTATAAATTTGTTTAGACCATTTTTTAGAAATGGAACACATTGGCCTATTTTACATGAATTTTTATGAAAAAAAATTGTTTCTCTTATTGAGTGTTTTGTCTGAAGAGAATGAATCATACGCGCTTAGCGAGTCTCCACTGCACTTTCTACCATTGTAATGGTGTAATTCGACCTTACACCATTGCACGAGAAGGAAGAGAACCTATGCACATATATAAAAAATTTTCATCCACATTATAGATTCAAAAAAGAAGAAACATTCTAATGAAATAATGCTGATAGTATTGGAAATTATTGTGTCATGATAAGCATCATTTCCCTATAATGCTGTGCCTAATTTTCGCTAAAGACAAACATCTTTAATCAACTTTTTTTGTAAACAAAGAACCTACATTATAAATAATAAACTGCATTTTTCTAACTATATTTGAGTCTTTCTTTTCAGAATAGAATGCATTTTCGTATTTTACAGGGATTTTTGTATTTAAAAAAAAAATTATGTCGTTTAACGAATGCTTCGTATGACGACTAAGATTCAGAAACGAATTATGCCCTTTAAATGTGATTTCACTGTAACGCAGAACTAATATAAAATAACAGTTGATGCAGAAATAGTATTAAAAATATCTATTGTCCTCTGTTAACTCTTTATACTCGGAAAATTAATTCATTACATAATTATTTACTTAATGCAATGATATATCATTTGCGTTGAAAATAAATATATGTAAGTGTTTTAAGTAAATATTCTCTGAAAAATTATTATGCATTTTCTTAACAATTTGCAGGCATTTTAAGCAGTTAAAATAAATAAATAAGCCGGCATCCTGGATAGAGGTAGCGCGTCTTCCCCATGTTCTGGGTGTCCCGGGTTCGAGTCTTGATTCGGGCATGGTTGTTGTTCTTTCTGTGAGGTGTGTGAATGTGCCATCCCTGTAAAAAGGGATTTTGCAAGTGAATGTGACATCGAAATAGCTAAGACGTACTCTTGGCCCTAGATAAGGAAGAGACACTCTCTCTGCTTAAAATCGCTGACTTCGTCAGCGGACTTATCTATGACAAGTGCCATAAGAAACAACAGCAAGAATAAATAAATAAAATGCCAAAGTGATACACTATTTTAAATGGTACCTGACAGGAGATATTCAATATAAAAGTTTATTATAATTAGTGATTTAAAGCTGGTATGGATGTTGCAAGATATCCAATCAAATATTAACTGAGCTAAATATCTTAACATTTTTTTATTTGCATATGTTTCTTTAAAACATATGAAGACATCTGTGGGATAAATTTTTTTTTTCATTGGGGATGTTTAAAAAAAGTATTGCATATTCTTGAATTATTTAATAAAATTTTGTTAAGGCACTTTCTGGATATTATTAAAAAAGCCTTAGTTCGGAATATTAATTTTTAATAATAGATAGAACAGTATTTCATTTAAATTCATAAATGTGCGAACTCCTTTTTTTAGAAGCCACTATATATATACATAGAGACAGATATGACATTTATTTCTTTTCATTGTTCAGGACTAATTAAAATTTCGAAAAGTTTGGACAGGAATGGGCTATTTATATAGATTCAATTCAGTGCTAACTATCATTACAAGAAGTTCTGCCTATCACATTTTAGTTTTTCTTATTCTCAGAATTAAATGGAGTTCATAGAATCACATTTCAAAAGTTAATTAAATTATCCGTTCGATTTTGGAGTTGTTTCATTCAATTCTAATTCACTGGAAGCTATTTCAGAAAGCTTACAAGCTCTTGAAACAAAACTACAAAGCGGATAATTAAGTTTTATTATGATTGCTCAAAATAATTTAAAAAAAAGTATATTGAGCGATGTTTTTTTAAAAAACTATACGCAATATATCTTCAAAAAAAAATCAAATTATTAATATTTAATTTAGAATTTACTCTTTTAATAAAGATAACTTAACTAAAATCTTTATTTTAGAAATAAATTTTGTAAAATAAAATGTTTAATTGTCAATAAATTTTTAACTAAACCATCGGTAGTTGTCTCCATGGAACTTTCTTGCATGCTCTTCAATGTCGATCTTATCCACTTTCCTCCATAAAAAAATTGTTACCCTTAGATAAGGGCACGAATATCTTTTACGGTTTTGGTCACGATAGTTAAAAAATATAAATATAGAATTTTTATTAAATCCGTAGGGAAAATATGTATTTTTGAAGCACTTTTTTACTGCCGATTAACATAAAAATTTGATAAGGAGCTGTCACGTTCGGGTCACCAATGTTGCTGTTGGTGATAGCGAGGATCGAACTCGCAAAGTTTGGGTTCGTAGACTAGTAACATGACCAAAAGAAAAAGTAATTACTCATGTCTCGCAGCTGTTATCTGTCTTATAAAGCGTTACCCCAGAACTATAGTTACATTCACAGTATACTGAATTTCATTGCTTTCGTTTATGAGTTACTGCTTTCATATGCATATGAAACTACATCCTTACAGGCGATAACTTTTTTGATGAATTAGATTCAAAATTTTGTAAAGATATATATTTTTTAAATGTTAAATCTCCGTACCAAATTTTATTTACCTTTATTACCCTTTGCGTTTTGTAGATATCGAATTCACCTGCACTAGAACAGTCAAAATGACAGACTTTCTGAGAATGGATTTTATTCAAAATTTGACAGATATCAACAAAATTAGTTGTAATTCTATATAAGCAACTTCAGCCTTATAAAATAAAGCATTTTTTAAATTTTCGTGCTCACAGATAGACAGACAGACTGAGAAACAGACATAAATCATACCATAAATGTGTTTTTAGACTCAGGGTAGGCAGATTCGTCAAAATCTCGAGTTCGAATTTTTCGACGATTACAATACTTCCTCTATACTTCCTATATAAGAAAACAAAACAAAAAATATATATACTACGAAAAATAACTATTGAAAACCTACTACGCAAGAAATATCTATGTGCTAAATTTGGTTCTTCTGTATTATTTATGATTTATTCTGTAGAGCAATTTAAATCTTTTTTTTATTGTGAATGTCATATAAAGAACTCTATGATAGTATCTTGCTCAAATACATTATCATATTAAAAATTCAAAATTTACCAAAGAAGGTGCTTTTATTCACCTTAGAAAAGACTGATAAAAAGGAATTTAATATACGCTTGCTAATGGAGTGTTGAATAATTTCATATATTATTTACAGTAATTAAAAGAACTGAAGGTCAGTAAAATTTTGAACCAATGAGAATTTAAACAGCAATTTCAGAAAAGATACACAAAGCATACAATGTTCTAACTTAAATATGAAAAAAACTTACTTAATTATAGTTATTCAAATAAAACGGAGACGCAAGAGATGTCGGTAGGAATACTATGCAGGATTTAAAATAATTTTTAAAAGAATTCAGCTAATATGATCGTTTGATACTTCCTGAAAAAAATGATGTTGAAACTTTTTAACATATGCTGTTAAGATAATGAACAAACTGACCAGCTGCAAAAATGGAAAATTTAATTAACGATGAAGGACAGCAAGTATTTATATAAATCTTTTAATAAATTATTTCATTTCTCTTATGAATAAAAAAATTTACTTCTTAAAATAATGTTTTAATTTACGAAATTAGTTAAAAAATTTCAATTCGAGATGCAATTTATCAGCTTTATCTTTATTTTTCCCTTAAAAATATTGTTGAAGAAATCATTTAAATTAAATTAAAATTCTCGAAAACGCATCTGAAATTTTTTCTCCCAATATAAGAACTTTTACTCTAATTTGATAAGTAAATTTAATCGAAATTTGTAATTTTATATAAAAACATGTTGATTTAAACCTAATTATAAATAGTCTCTGAAAACAGTTTTATTAATTAATTACTATGTGAAGTATAATGTTTCAACAATGAGAAATAATGAACTTTAATATAGAATTTTTTTAAATTATTTTATCGCAGCCATTAAAATTCTTTTTTTTTAATTCTCAAGCAATTTTATTTGCGGGAATTCTTATTTTTATTCTTTGTAAATATGCAAATACTCTACTCTTCTTTATTGATGTCGGAAAAATATTAACTAATGAATTTCCATCTGACAAATAATTAAGTTTGACCATTTTATATTCATTTCAATATTTATTCTCTTGTCTCAAGTTTTTTTTCCTGTTTTGTTTCTTTACTAAAGGCTTAAAGCACGTAGTTAGATAACTATATAAAGAAGAAACGGAAAGCTGTGTTATTTTCACACTTCTCTCAATGGATCTAATCGATCATCACTCTAATTTTCCGGTTGAACGTTTTACTTTCCTTTGTCTATTGAATGATTTAATTGCTAAGATTGGAATTATGACTCTTAGCCTCAAGGTAGTTCAGATCTTCAATATATTGGAAATAGAAGAAACCATACTATAACAGATTTCTGTTACTCCGTTTAATTCGAAATTTTGATAAGCATTGTAGCTTTTATCTATCTCATAATCTGAAAGTTGAAACAAATTTGAAAATATCCATATAAATTTCGTTCGATATAAAATGGTTTAGTACTCATTATGAATTCCAATTTGCCTATTTATAACTCTATTACACTCTCTTATTCTAGATTATTAAATTAAATTTTTTGTCTAATTTTCTTAGTCATTATCCATACTATCATGCTGTTGAGGGCTCGCCTGTGAAACTGGTGATTTTCAAGTTGAAAGGCTATTTCTAAAAATGTTCTGATTTGCATATAATTTTGAAACAACAACAATCTAACTTATAGCGTCAAACTTTTTCCCGATAGTGTGGCAGAAATTTTATGTACAGATTCCGTGATCTGATCAGTCCAAAAAACGAGTTTCATCCCCAAATTGCCTATGTGTTGTTCGAGGGGAATTTTTAAACAAATTCTATAAAATACGTTTCATTTTATAAAATTTTATTTGCATATTTTATAAAAATTTACAAATTTAATAAAAAAATATTTTTTAACTTGTATGTAAAATTGACAGAAGAAACAGCTATGAAACAATAACATATTACTCAAATGCCAAAGGTATTTTGAAAATTAGATGAAATATAGTGTTTTTTTGGTTATAGAGATATCAAGCAAAATCTTTCCAATTCTAAATCTGTTAAACGATTTCTTCAAAATTTTCCAGATAACCTAATAAATATATTATGTAATTTCTGAATAAGGAAATTTTATATTTTTATCTACTCTAATACTGAAGTTCGATACATAATATAATGGAATTTTAATTTTAATCTTATTTTGTAGCATTAAAATGATTATAAAACCTCTTTAAAGAAACTTATCTTTTTTATAGTTTAGGAACGACAAAAATACTGAGAAATTATTATTCTAAATCTAGTCAAATAATATGAACTTGATCTTTTTATTTATAAAGTGCTTCGTAAAAAACCAAAATTAAGAATTAGGAAAAAATATTTTTTTAAAATGAAAAATGGCAACGGAAATTAATCCTGGGAAATATAGAAATGAATGAGATTTTCCACAGAATGAACTTAAAAACAAAATTCGAATGGGTTTGAAGATAAGAATATTGATTTAAAAATGTTCGATATTATCACCAAAAATCGAATTTTTGACATAGCCAATTACGCTAAACCTAAATGATATTTCAATAAATATGAGATAACCATGGTTTCAATATTCATTAAAACTCATTTTAATTTTTAAAATATTATTTTTAAAAAATGATAATAAGGAATAAGTTAATTTTTTTTTTAAATTTACACTTTGCAAACGAGTTAGACAAAGCGCTGAAGTTCGTTTTCGAGAAACAATCCTTTTCAATCAATTTCATTTCTTATAAAAAAAATAATGCATGATAAATTTTCCCTTGCGTGGCTCCAAAATGAGCCGCTGCAGTGTCTCGGATGGAAAGTTCGAAGATATTAAATTATTCTGAAAAGCGTTTGCATGAAGAACTGGAGAATTCCGGATTCCAAATCCGAAAGAAGCTCCAAAAGTAGCCTCCAGCTAGACTTATTCTCACCGGTTGTATGTATGAACGAACTTATCATAAACAAAATTACTGATTGCCGGCTGACTCAGCCCAGAAGACGAGAAACATCAAAAATAAACTTTTCTACGCAAGCAAAACCATATTCACGAAATATAGCACATCATTTTTCTTTTGCTCATAATGCTATTTGTCCAATGTTATTCTAAGAACATCTTTTTTCTATGATTTCTTTAGGAATTCTTGATAGGGTTAAGTGGATGAAATCTTAACTCAGTCTGACTGTTGTTGCATGGTGTTTTATTCTATTTTTCCGTAAAGCTGATATTTTACCTTTTATTTATACGAGATCAATAGATTAAAATAATTGTCACAATGCGATTTAAAAATAAATTTTTCCTATTTAATCAATAAAGGATTTATAAAAATTTTAAATAAATCTTGATAAACTGTACCTACGTAAAATTATTCAAAGTTTGTTGCTGTATAAAATATAAACAATTAAATTCCACCTACGAATATTTCTTCAAGTGAAATTAAGCACTTTATTTTTCTAAAAAAATATGAGATTAAGTAATTTAAATTCTTTCATTAGATGGCAGACGATAACTTTCTTCAGATGTGAAATTCTGAAAGACATTTTTTTTTGTAAATATTCAATAATTTAACACCATTTCTTATTTATTCGTATTTTTCATGTCTATAATCGGAACTCTGATCTTTTATATATTTTGTTGCTATATAAAAGAATATAAATATTGTTGATATATCAAAAAATCAAATTCCATCTACGAATATTTCTCTGAGTGAAATTAAGTTTTAAACTTTAAAAAAATGGGAGATTAATAAATTCAAATTCTTTCACTGGATGACAGACGATAATTTTCTTCAGATGTGAAATTCTGAAGATGATTTTTTTTTGTAAATATTCAATAACTTATTTTCATTTCTCATTAATTTGTATTTTCCATGTGTATAATCTGAACTCTGATTTTTTACATATTTTGTTGCTATTTAAAAGAATATAAAGATTTTTGATCAATCAAAGAATTAAATTCCATCTACGGATATTCATTCGAATTAAATTTAGTACCTGGTTTTTTTAAAGGAAATAATAACATATTAAATTTTTTCACTAGAAGGAAGACGTTAATTTTGTTCAATTGTGAAATTTAGAAAAGGATTTCTTTTTTAAATATTCAATTATTTATCTTCATTTCTTATTTACTCGCATTTTCCTTATGTATATTCGGAACTCTGATCTTTTATATATTTTGTTACTACATAAAAGAACATAAAGATTTTTGATCAATCAAAGAATTAAATTCCATCTACGAATATTCCTTCGAATAAAATTTAGTATTTGGTTTTTTGAAAAAGGAAGTATAATAAATTAAAAAATTTTCACCAAATAGCAGACGATAATTTTCTTCAGTTGTGAAATTTGGAAAATTATTTATTTTTTAAATATTCAATATTTTATCTTCTTTTATTATTTACTTGCATTTTTCTTGTGTATATTTGGAACTCTAATCTTTTATATATTTTGTTGCTATATATAAAAAAAACATAAAGAATTTTGATCAATAAAAGAATTAAATTCCACCTACGAACATTCCTTCGAATAAAATTTAGTATTTGGTTTTTTGAAAAAGGAAGAATAATAAATTAAAATTATTTCACCAGATAGCAGACGATAATTTTCTTCAGTTGTGAAACTTGGAAAATGATTTATTTTGTAAATCTTCAATTATTTATCTTCATTTCTTATTTACTCGCATTTTCCTTATGTATATTCGGAACTCTGATCTTTTATATATTTTGTTACTATATAAAAGAACATAAAGATTTTTTATCAATCAAAGAATTAAATTCCATCTACGAATATTCCTTCGAATAAAATTTAGTATTTGGTTTTTTGAAAAAGGAAGTATAATAAATTAAAATTATTTCACCAAATAGCAGACGATAATTTTCTTCAGTTGTGAAACTTGGAAAATGATTTATTTTGTAAATCTTCAATTATTTATCTTCATTTCTTATTTACTCGCATTTTCTTTATGTATATTCGGAACTCTGATCTTTTATATATTTTGTTACTATATAAAAGAACATAAAGAGTTTTGATCAATCAAAGAATTAAATTCCATCTACGAATATTCCTTTGAATAAAATTTAGTATTTGGTTTTTTGAAAAAGGAAGTATAATAAATTAAAATTATTTCACCAGATAGCAGACGATAATTTTCTTCAGTTGTGAAACTTGGAAAATGATTTATTTTGTAAATCTTCAATTATTTATCTTCATTTCTTATTTACTCGCATTTTCCTTATGTATATTCGTAACTCTGATCTTTTATATATTTTGTTACTATATAAAAGAACATAAAGATTTTTGATCAATCAAAGAATTAAATTCCATCTACGAATATTCCTTCGAATAAAATTTAGTATTTGGTTTTTTGAAAAAGGAAGTATAATAAATTAAAATTATTTCACCAAATAGCAGACGATAATTTTCTTCAGTTGTGAAACTTGGAAAATGATTTATTTTGTAAATCTTCAATTATTTATCTTCATTTCTTATTTACTCGCATTTTTCTTGTGTATAATCAGAACTCCGATATTTTATATATTTTGTTGCTATATAAAAGAATGTAAAGATTATTGATATATTAAAGAATTAAAATCCACCTATGTATATTTTTCCCTTGGAGTGAAATTAAATTATTAACTTTAAAAAAATAGAAAATTAATAACTTCAAATTCTTTCACTAGATGGCAGACAATAATTTTCCTCAGATATGAAATTCTGATTGTGATTTTTTTTGTAAATATTCAATAATCATCTTCATTTCTTATTTATTTGCATTTTTCTTGTGCATAGTCTGAACTACCTTTTATATATTTTGTTGCTATTTAAATTGTTTTTATATAAAAGAATATAAATGTTTGATATATTGAGGAATTAAATTCCACCTACGAATATTTCTTCGAGTGAAATTAAGTATTTCATTTCTAAAAAAATGGAAGGTTAATAAATTGAGATTCTTTAGCTAGATTTCAGACGATAATTTGATGCATTTCTAAAATATTTTATTTTATTTACATTCTGCTTTTATTTTTTACTCTATTTTATTTAATTCAATTTTTTCCATGTTCATAAAATTTTAACTCCTGATGTAATAAGCTTTGTGTTTTTGTAAATTTGCTACGTATTGCGATGCCTATGCAATATTTCCTTATTCACAAAACATAATTAATTCGTAGATCAGTATAATGTTTTCATTTTTATCCTGAGCACATAAGTTGATAAGAAGGTGTTATTTGAAAAGCACTTATAATCTGTTTTGATAGAACAACAACAATAAATTAATGAAAATAAAAAATAAGATTTGAACTTCCAATTTGAACCTATATAATTGCCACGTATGTTTGCAATAAAAGAATAGACAAACCAAAAAAATATAAAAAAAAGAACAATTTCTCGAAATTATCATTGCTTTCTCCGACTTTTAAACTTGATTTGATATATTTTGCTTCTGATTTGATTATATCACTCAATATTTTATGTGAGAATGATTTCATATAAGACTATCAAAAATGCATAAATCTAAAGAAATATATTAATAAAAACGATAATGATAATTCTGCTTTCTAATTTATGGCCAGTTTTCGTATCATAATGTGAAATAAATTAAGAAAGCTAATAAAATATTATATTAAACGGCGTAATTACCATGGATTACGTTACAGCAAGGAAACTCATGCTTATAATTAATGTTAAAAGTATTTTTGAAAAACTTTGAAGAAAAAAATTTTTTGGAAATAAAATTGGTGTCATAGAAAAAATCAATTTGTAAACATTTTATATTGATACAAAAACAATTTTTGTGATGCACTGTATTTCAAATTATAGATTAAAAAATATAAATATAATATAGCAATAAGTTAAATGAACGAAATGGGGTTCAGAATTTATCATCTGTAGTATAGATTAGACTTAAACTTTAGATACAATCCTCCAAACGAATGATCGTATTTCAGTTTGTTTATTCGTGCAATTATGACCATTATTATTCTATAAAAGAATGATCTAGATAATCAAAATTTGGTATGTGTCTTTTTGCCCCAAATTATTTATATATCTAAAATTTTTTATGATAAATTGATCAAAAGAAAATAATTTGCTTTGAATAATTTGCTTTTTCTCCCCTCATTTTGAAGAACCAAACGCTCATGTGCAAGTTTCTCAAAATAAAAATATGAGCACTTGTGGCGTTCACAGCTTCACTCCACCCCATGCATTTTATTAAGGATAAAAGGAAATAACAGCTTTATTATAGAGTAAGCAAAAAACTTTCAGGAAAACCACAGCCACTAGTTTCACAACACATCTTTTTCTTACATATCTACAAAAATATTAGCTAAAATCATTATAAAATTAAGGTTTTCATCATGCTTTTTGTTTATTTTCATGATTTTTTAATAAAGTATTTTCCATTTTCGTCATTTTGTTTTTTTAAAATCTTTTTTTCTATGTTTCTTGGAATTAACCCGTGCTTTCAATTATTAGCCCTAAACAGCTGCCCGGGCTCTTTCATGTAATTGACAACGTATTACAAAATTGATGTCATGAGCTTTTTTTGAAATGATAATCTGTAAATGATGTTTGGTTTCCAATTGTATAATGCCATAATTAATGGAACAATTGGGTAATATTCCTTGTTAGTCTAATTGGTCATTTAAATCAGAGAAATAACATATTTATTACACATTATGATTAAGTTAGTAATAGGAGTTGATGTTTTTTCATAATAATAGGAATGTATTATGAAGTTTGTTAGAGGTCAAAGCAGCTTGTTAACGTGTAACTCAAACAAATAAAATGAAAATAAAAATATATATATATATTTCATAAAGACGGTTATTTTCTGGAAGTCATATTTCTTTGAACATTAGAAAACAAATAAGAGTGATTTGTTATCTGTTATTTGATGGCAAAGATTTCGAAACTTTAGAGAAGTGATTAAATTTCTGATATCTGATTATGCCTCACAAAATTCAATTATTTCATGAAATAAACCCATTACCATTACACAATGTATATTTGATTACTAATGATCACTTAATATTAAATTTCTTATTTGAAACCAACCCATCTTATTCGAAACGTTCACGAGAATTACGGTTCATGGACCTTAACAACGGAGAACACTTTTAGCATTTATCATTATTTCCATCAAAAGTTTTATTAATGATGAAAATGATGGATCTGTCCGCGATATATTTTGATTAAGACGCTCTCCAATGGAAACGTAATTCGGTAAAGCTTCCAGACCTCCACAGAATGCTCAAATATTCCGAAGCTACGGTTGACTTTTCCTTAACTTGATGAAAAATCTATTGTATTTATCATCCCTTGTTCCTAAAAACATTTTCGCTTCGGACTAGCGTAGTAATATTTCTCCCAATTCAATTAGACTCGAAGTCTTAAAGAAATTAGAAGATATCTTTATTGATTATTCACCCAATTTGTATTTTTGATTAATTGCTTCAGCGTCAAGTTCACAATTATTGTTTTTTGAAAAAAAAAATAAGTGATTATCATTGTTATTAGTTTGTAGTTATTTTCTTCAAATTAAATTAAATTCAAAGAAATTAGTAGAAACCTTTATTGAGTATTCACCAAATTTGTATATTTGATTAATTGCTTCAATCAAAAGCTCAAGATTATTGTATTTTTCTTAAATAAGTGATTTGTCCTTTATTAATTTGGTAGTTATTTTCTGCCAATTCATTTAACTCCAAGTCTTAAAGAAATTACAAGAAACCTTTTTTGATTATTCACCGAATTTGTATTTTTGATTAATTGCTTCAGTGTAAAGTTCATGATTATTGTTTTTTAAAAATAAGTGATAAGCCTTTTATTAGTTTGGTAGTTATTTTCTTCCAATTTAATTAAATTCAAAGTCTTATAGAAATTAGAAGAAGCCTTTATTCATTCTTCGCAGATTTTTATTTTTGATCAATTGCTCCAACTTAAAGTTCATGATTATTGTTTTTTAAAATTAAATGATTAGCCCTGTTATTATTTTTGTAGTTATTTTCTTCCAATTCAATTAAATTCAAAGTTTTAAAGAAATTAGTAGAAACCTTTATTGATTATTCCCCAAATTTGTATTTTTGATTAATTGCTGCAGCGTGAAGTTCATGATTATTGTTTTTTTTAAATAAGTGATTGACTCTTTTATTGTTTCAGGGTTCATATTAATCATTTTGTTATTTGATTAGAAAATTTATATAAATCTAAAACTGAAAAAAACGCTGGAAAAATCCTCCTTAGCTCTAAACTAAGGTATTAAATAATATAAGTATAAAAAAATTGAAATCGGAAAGTTGCAAGTTATAAGGAGAGAACCTTATTTTCATTGCTTCATTTTAAGTCATTGTTTGTCTAAATTCATTTAAATCCTTAATTAATTTAAACCGGTTTGAAACAATGACATAACTATCATTCTACGCATGCGTCGATATTTAGAAAAACGGAGCTTTTTTTTTCGTCTCAAAACTGGTTGAGCTCCTGAAATTTTCCCGAAGAGTGAATTTTTTTTCTTTTCCTCTTTTATGTTAGAAAATCCAGTTTAAACTGATTTGGAATAATTACGTGACTATTTTATTATCGTCAATTTTTAGAATAGCGAAGGTTCTTTTTCATCTCGTATTATTATCATTATAACACACACACACACACGCACACATATAAAAATCTAATTTGAATTTAATTAATTTCCTAATTTTTAGCTTAATTTAGCCCAAATTAACTTCATTCTAAAATGTTCTCTTATTTCCTAAACCAATTCCACCTTTTCTATTTAATTAATGCAATGGAAGCTCTGTAAAATTGCTGAGCTCGACAATTCCAACACTCAGAGTGAAGGGATAAAAAAATTCTCGAGCTAAGACATTCTTTTAAAAGATCCCTATAATTCCCTTACCAAAATCGAACGTGTAAAGAAATACTTGTCAAAATCTCACTGTATATAATCACAGGGATAAATCTTTCATTAACTTTTCCTTATTTTCGCACTTGTGTGTTCTGCGTTGATGTGCTCGTCGCTTCTGATTGTATATAAATCATGCCTCCCAGGATGTAATAAAACGAAGTTAAAAATTCAAAGTGTCTTCTCTGTATTCGCCCACGAAATTGCCTTCAAAAATTATGCTTAAATTTAAGAGTCGACAGGACTGAAGTGTTTGTATATATATATATATATATATATATATGTGTGTGTGTGTGTGTGTGTGTGTGTGTGTGTGTGTGTGTGTGTTAACGTTATAGGAAAAAGGTTAACGTTGGTCTTTTCTATATTGTACTTATCATTTTTACTAAATTTTCAAACTAATTTCTTCTAATTTCGTCAGATGGCTTTAACACGATTAAACACTATTGATAAGTTTTCAAAAATTAATGAAATTAAACAAATGCAGGAATGCAAAATTCAGCCTTAAAATGATGTTTAAGATCGGATTTCAAATCTAAGAAGCAACGATGAAATATTTTAATCAAACAAAGATCCAAATGAAATCTAATAATTTCAGAAATTCCTAATTTTAACTTTTAGTGGCTCTTTCAGATTTACATGGCAAGCTTCATGTCATTGTATTGAACAGCGGCGTTTTATCTACTCTGAAAGGAGTGAGTGTGCCTGCTTGCTAAAATATTTACCGCTCAATGTAAGATTCGCTGCTTCGTGACATAAAACTAGGCCGTTATATCTGTTGCTACCATAAACAAAGGTTTACGGCTTCATAATGTTGCTTTAGTGAGAAAAATAATCGGTTTATCAACTAATATTGTGTAGCGAAAACTTAAAATCCAATAGTAGGATACTACATCTATACTAGTGACTGATTTCACTATTCTAAAGCAGGAGAATGAATAAAATTTCCGCATGAATGCTCCCAGTAGCACACTTATATTGTACAATATTATACGATATTACACAATATTCGCAATATTGAATAATATTATTGAATATTTAATAATATAATTTTTTACAATATTGTACAATATTGCTCAACATTCTGTGCTATCTGGAGTATGTTGAAAATATGTGTGCATATTTTACATCATTTTCAGAGCATAAAGCAGCATCTTTCCTTTAAACAGTTATGTGACCAAGAATAAGAAATTAAGTTGTTTCATCTTTGATTAATTCAACACCGAAAATAACAAATATGCAATATTGGTTAAATTAAAACTCCACGGCATGCTCACTACTTAGAGTGAAATATATATTTTCTTACTTTTTTCGACGTGATTTTAATGAATATAAACTTTTGAAAATGTTTAATAGCATAAGTTTCCAAACATTAAAATAATTAACATCACTCTATTAAGATTGCAAAACTGAGCAAATACCAATGTTTAGAATAATAACCTTAATTTCTTGGAAAAATCAGGGTGTGTGAACGTCTCAAGAAAACGTTTTCACATAATCTTTAATAAAAATATTTCGCACCTGTCCTCACAGTTCAGTTTTTTTCATCCATTTTACTTTCGGAATTTATTCGGCGGCAGTTTCTAATATTTGAATAAAATGATGTATCCATTATTTCTATACTTGAATGCTTATAAAATTAAACAATATAGTTATCATGAAAATGTTTATGAATGAAAAGAATATGCTTGGTTGCATTTAGATACATCGATTCGGGGCTAGAGAATTTTTAATAATATAAATGTATGATAACATTAATTAATATCCATTAAACGGTGTCAACTGTGCTCTCAAATGGTTTGAAAATCACTAATAGGTATATTCACTTAAAGAACATTATTTTTTTGGGAGGGAAATGCATGGCATTTTTCTGAACATAAATTTTATTTGAAGCCAATTTTTCACTTAAAATATCAAGAAATATACGGCAATAATGAAGAAGAATATGTATGTAGATATATTTACCGGGGTTTTATTGATCAAACTGTTTGACATATAGCTGCTATATTTGGCACATATATATTTTAGAAGGCGGAAAATCGCACTTTAAAGAATATAAAGATTATAAAGTAATTAAAATATAATAAAATATAAATAGTATTTAAACTATAATTAGAATACTTTATATTCTAATTATAGTTCGATTATAATTAAACCATGATTAGAATATAAAGTAATTAAATATTAAACGACTTTTTGGCATTATGACTTTAATAACAATTTAACATTTTCATGATAAAATCTGAAATTTTTTTTTGCATTCATGAAGTTTTTTCAGACACGCGATTAAGGTATTTCGTTTTTAATCAGCACTTTTAAATGAAAAATTTTAAAATAAAGTTAATATTTTATTATTGCGAAAGATAAAATACTTTTAAATGATAGATGAACCACACATTTATGTTTTAATCACACTATGACGTCATTGGAATTTTTAATAATATAAATGTATGATAACATTAATTAATATCCCTTAAACCGTGTCAACTGTGCTCTCAAATGGTTTGAAAATCACTAATAGGTATATTCCATTAAAGAACATTAGTTTTTTGGGAGGGAAATGCATGGCATTTTTCTGAACATAAATTTTATTTGAAGCCAATTTTTCACTTAAAATATCAAGAAATATACGGCAATAATGAAGAAGAATATGTATGTAGATATATTTACCGGGGTTTTATTGATCAAACTGTTTGACATATAGCTGCTATATTTGGCACATATATATTTTAGAAGGCGGAAAATCGCACTTTAAAGAATATAAAGATTATAAAGTAATTAAAATATAATAAAATATAAATAGTATTTAAACTATAATTAGAATACTTTATATTCTAATTATAGTTCGATTATAATTAAACCATGATTAGAATATAAAGTAATTAAATATTAAACGACTTTTTGGCATTATGACTTTAATAACAATTTAACATTTTCATGATAAAATCTGAAATTTTTTTTTGCATTCATGAAGTTTTTTCAGACACGCGATTAAGGTATTTCGTTTTTAATCAGCACTTTTAAATGAAAAATTTTAAAATAAAGTTAATATTTTATTATTGCGAAAGATAAAATACTTTTAAATGATAGATGAACCACACATTTATGTTTTAATCACACTATGACGTCATTGGACTCAATCATATTACAAATGTTCATTTTCACAATAAACAGAAAAAATGTAAGACTAACAAGCAACTCACGTTTAAATTTTTGAAACTACTATATTAAGAGAATAATAAGTGAGAATAAGTTCATGCATAAAATATTTATTTGGAATTAAAGACAAAGAATACTCTCAGAAATCCAGTAAGTCGCCTAAGGTGACTAGCAACTAATTAAGAAATACAGTTTAGATATTATTATTTAAATATTATATAATTTAAAATGATGTAAAGTTGCTTTCTTTGCATAAAAGATTTTTTCAATTTACATTACTCTCACTGTGATAATCAAACTCACAAATGAAACATAAAATGTGAATTTATAGAATAATTTTAAATTATTTAAATGTTTATTGAAGTGAATCGATGTTAAAGAAAAGTTGGTACTTACATTAAAAAATAAGATATTTAAATTTTAAAAAGGCAATTATTGAAACATTCCTTCGTTTAATTATGCATAGAATAGGTTGACATAGTAAAATTTCGTTGATAAACCAGTATGTAATAAATAATAGTATTTTATAATAATTTTTTCTTGAATTTTTATTATTATGTGGGACATGATGTTGTTTTGGTTAGGGGTTTTGAAGCTTGAAATTGCGTAAGCTATGAATAAAGCAAAAATGGCAATTTTCCACATAATCTTTTAATCGCATACATTTCTTTACCGATTTTTACTAATATTGAATTATTATTATGTATGCTGCTTTAAAAGCAGATGCGTTTTTAAAAGGTTAACCTGATTTTACCAGTATTGCTTTATTATTACGTATGCTTCTTTGACAACATATGCGTTTTTAAAAGGTTGACGTAGAACTATGACATCATAACTGTTATTTCATCTCGAGCTCCAAAACTTTTTTTAATTTTATTTTTAAACTTCATTAAAACTTCATTAATTTTATTTTTAAATCAATGATTGTTAGAATTTCATGCACAAAAAGAAAAAAATTATACGATGTATTTTTTTAATCATTAGACTTTATTCGAACTGAATTAGAACATATAATTAGCACGTGAATTATAAGAAAAATGTTTCTATAAATCTATCGCATTTTAAAAAGACAAGAAAAATTACTTTATTCAAGTGTTTTTTAAATTAAAATATGCGTTTTTTTTAAAAAAAAAAGTGTTTGAATACAAAGTGTGTATTATTTAATTCACATATATAATTCCTATTATATTAATTTTCGTATATATAAAATTTTAATATAAAGTTTATATAAAATATTTGGTGGGAATAGGAAAAAATATGAGAAAAAATGTAACTAACCTATACAAGTCTGTTGTATCAACAAAATATTTTATTTTGGCAAATTTGACATTCGACATTGTGATAGCATAGTGTCTGTGTGCATTATTAACTTGTGAGAACATGATGTTGTTTTGGTTAGGGGGTTTTGAAGCTCGAAATCGCTTAAGCAATGAATAAAGTATAAATGACAATTTTCATCAGCATCTTTTAATCGCATATATTTTTTACCTGCTTTTACCTGTATTGCATTATTATTACGTATGCTTCTTTGACAGCGGATGCATTTTTAAAAGGTTGAAGTAGAACTATGACATCATAGCTGTTATTTCATCTCAAAATCGATCGAGCTCCGAAACTTTGTTTGCCAGCTAGAAAAATTGAAAATGAAAGTTTAAAAAATTATATATATATATAAAGAGAGAGAGGGGGCGATAGAGACAGATAGAGAAGTCTCGAGATTATTTTAAACCGGTTTAAACTGGTTAATGACTTAAATTAATTAAGACAAATAATGACCTAAAAATAATAATGTTCTTACATGATAACTTGAAACTTACGATCGCAGATTTCATTTTCATTTTTATAATTTTCATTTATTTAAATTTATATTATTCTAATTGGCATATTTTGGATTTTTTTGGATTTTTAAGCCTTTATTTTCTCCAGAATTGAAACCATCTCCGGGATTGAAATGCAGAGGAGCATCGTATATATTAGTTTTTTTTTTTTAATTTTAGTTTCCAATGCAAAAACAACTCACAATTGTGGAATAAAGAGGTTTAAAACTGTGTCATTATTATTCCAAAATTTTTCATTGTTATTGTCTGAGTATGCGAGGTTACAGGATTGAATAAGCAGTTTCAATAACAATTAGTCCAACATACTTTTTCCATATGATGAAAAAAAAAGAAATAATAATCGTTTGCATATTTTAATTTTAAAAATGCATGATTTCTTCATAAAAAAGATATCGTGCTGCCATCTGTCTTATTAATCTGAAAATAAAGTAAACTCTAATTGCGAAATCAGTCAAAATATACAGGAAAAAAAATAATAACGTTTTACTTTTAGTACCTGACATAAGAGAAACAAGAATGCATCGCTTAAATTAAAATCAGCTATTTCTGCATCAAATATTAAATGAAATCTTAATGTAAAAATAAAAAGCTTCTATACTCCTCTATTATTATTTTGTAGATTTGTTTTATGCTTATTAAAATTTTTCAATTTATAAGCATTTTTCCTTTATAAATTTTCAATTTTTAAAGCGAAAAAAAAACAATTTTTAATTTATGAAACATAATTTTATTTTTGGATAGATATGAGAGATATAAGATTCTTTTCTTTGAAAATGAAGAAACAGATTTAAGACACCACATAGCGACAAATTAAAATGAAATCGAATCAGATAATGAAGAATAGAGTTTAGTAAAAGTAAGTAATACTAATAATAACTGTACACTTACACAGCAATGTATAAAAAATAAATAGAGGGTATAAAAATGTATAAAATGTATAAAA